>MDKF011044239.1:0-23396 GCA_026770625.1 Nicotiana glauca | reverse complement strand
GTCCCAAGGGAGGTGCTATGGAGGTGCCCGGAGGCGAAGAGCGTGCCGGAAGCCTACATCAGAGTAATCAAGGACTTGTACGATGGAGCTAAGACTAGGGTTAGGACGGTGGGTGGTGACTTAGACCATTTCCCGTTGGTTATGGGGCTCCATCAAGGATCGGCGCTTAGCCCGTGTATGCTATTTGCTGATGACATAGTATTGATAGACGAGACGAGAGTCGGTGTTAATGAGAGGCTAGAGGTATGGAGACACACTCGAGTCTAAGGGTTTCAAAATAAGCAGATCTAAGACTGAATACCTGGAGTGCAAGTTTAGCGTCGAGCCGAGCAAAGTAGGCAGGGACGCGAAGATTGGATCTCTAGTCATCGCCAAGAGGGACAGTTTCAGATATCTTGGGTCGGTGATTCAGGGGGGGCGGAGAGATTGACGGGGATGTCACTCATCGTATAGGAGTGGGGTAGTCGAAGTGGAGGCTTGCATCAGGAGTCCTGTGTGACAAGAAAGTTCCACAGAAACTCAAGGGGAAATTTTACAGAGTTGGGGTTAGACCTGCCATGTTGTATGGGGCGGAGTGCTGGCTGGTGAAGAAATCTCATGTTCAGAGAATGAAGGTAGCGGAGATGAGGATGCTCAGGTGGATGTGCGGGCTCACCAGGTTAGATAAGATTAAGAATGAAGTTATTCGAGAAAAGGTGGGGGTGGCCCCGGTGGATGAGAAGATGCGAGAAGCGAGGCTCAGGTGGTTCGGGCATGTGCGGAGGAGAAGCCCTGATGCCCCGGTGAGGAGTTGTGAGCGGCTGGCGGTGGTCGGCGTGAGGCGAGGCAGAGGGAGGCCTAAGAGGTATTGGGGAGAGGTGATTAGGCAGGACATGGCTAGAATGCGGATTTCCGAGGACATGGCCCTTGATAGGAAAGTCTGGAGGTCTAGTATCAGGGTTGTAGGATAGGGGCTTCTAGAATTTTTCGTACTCCTTTCCCGGGGTTGGGTGGGGCTTGGTAGGGCTCTCCATAGATGATTTGTGTATTGGATTGTGTCCCCCTTATGGTAGTTATTTATGGTAGTTACTGTTTGATATTATTGCATGCCATTTTATTTATGGTTCTTAGGTTTAGATAACTATTTACGCGATTTCTGCTGGAGTTACTAATACTCTTTTGTTTTTGTTTTTGTTTTCCCTTTTCTTCCCTGAGCCGAGGGTCGATTGGAAACAGCCTCTCTGCCCTTTCGGGTAGGGGTAAGGCCTGTCTACATATTACCCTCCCCAGACCCCACCTTGTGGGACTATACTGGGTAGTTGTTGTTGTTGTTGCAAAATAAATAATCTGAAGTTTTTTTTATCAAGAACTAATGAATAATAAGTTATTTCATTTGGTTAGTTTCATCGTATATAATTGAATAATGCACAGCCCTGAGACTGGCTGAGCAAACGGCAATACTGTCTTGGTTAGAACTACTCAAAGAATTAGTCAAAAGGAGTAATCATCCAACTTTGCATGTGTTGTACAGTTGTAATACTTGGAGCCTAACTACTGTAACTTCATTTACAAACAAACTACAGCATGGAATAACCTATTTAAGCTCGTCTCCAAGTAGCATTTAGACCTAAAAGATGTGTCTCACCGTTTTGCGTGCATGGTCTTGACTGACATCCTCAAGTACGAGTTCTGGTTGCAAAAGCATCCTTGACTGTCACAAAAAATCAAGAATAGTTCACTGTGTTGCAATCGGATCATGAAGTTTCTTCGAGGACCAGGATGCATGTCTAACAAAGAAGAGAATCTTCTTTCTCCAAAAGCAACAAGTAGTATACATACTCATGCAGTGGATATTATTAAGAACCTTAAAAATAGACACTTCCATAAATTTCAACGAGTGAAAATTCATTGTTCACAATGTCATCGTTGTGCAGATCTTGGATATTATAAATAGAATTAGGAATAAGGAGAATAATGCATATTTTGCACGGAAATTATGCGAAATAAACACCAAGTATAATTTGTGTAATATAAAGAAGAAAACCAATCTTATGCTAAGTCTCAAATTGACTTCAGTTGGACAAAATATTGCCTTATCATATTTGGATAAGAGTGAAAAATAATGTAGAATAAAGCACTATCAGAATATCTGAGTTCATCAAACATATATACAAAGTGATATCAGAAAGAATAACATAAATGGCATTGTCAGCTTTTTAAGCTGACAGTCCTTGACCTGAGGTAACAGGAGTAAAGCCAACACTCTCAAAAGTACATTAGTAAACCTATTTACAAATCCCAAACCCAAAAAAAAAAAAAAAAGAGACAACCAAAAGATCTAGGTGAACTCTGGTTGTATTATCCATTTATTCAGCTGTATGGTTACTAAATTGTTTGTTTCATGAATATATCAGACCATCTGGCAACTATTTCCATCATAATAGCACAAGTCAAAAGTGTAGTCATTGTGCAATTATATATTTAAGGCAATTATAATTTTTATTTTGGCTGACCTCATCATATCCAGTGAGCCATACACGAGGCGTTTGATAGTACTTGTCATACCTGCAAAAAGTACAGATGGACATCTGTCAAAACACTTAATATATACTTTTCTTCAATGGGAAGCGCATGAAATAGCCAACATACAAAATCTAATGAATGAAGCTCACTTACGTGATGCTGATATCATATGTTCGTGTTCTTAGAATGTTGTCATCATCAGGCTCATGAGCCACAAGATATGTAGTCTGAAGGGTAGCCTGCAAGAAATTATGAGATGTTAACCATTTAGGTATTGTATGTAGATGGAATAATCTCAAAGCTGATAATTTACAGATCCAACCAAATTGAACTTTGTACCAGAACAAAGCACAGAGCAAAGTATTCTTTTTCTTCTATTTTGGAAAAGAATGGAAAGGTAGTTAATAGTCAGTGAACTGAAAGATAGGACAACTTCCAGAAAGCATAAACAGAAATTTCTTACGTATAACTGTATCGAATAGAATACATACACACATATAAATACCTTTATACATACAAACATACATATCGATAAGGTAAATAATTTTATTAATAATGAGAAAATCTCCCGTATACACATAAAGGCAGTATCCCAAAAAGTAGAGAATCTACACCATAAAAATTTTTTATATATATTATCAGGGGGCAGAGGTATGTAGAACCAAGGGGTTCAATTGAATCCCCTTGGTCGTAAAATTATACTGGGCAAAGAGGGCAGAAACGAATTTTTTTGTTATATATGAGCTGTTGAATCCCTTAACATAAAGGAAGAATCTTTTATAGTCGCAAAGAGGGTTCAAAAATTGCTTTACGTCGAATCTTTAAATCCCAAGTGTTACATTCTAGTATTTTTTCTGAATCCCCTTGCATAAATTTTGGAATCTATACCATGAAAAAATGAACTTGTAAGGAGATAAAGAAGACAAAAGAAAGGAGGTTTTTTTTAATCAAGTAAGATTCAAAAAGCAGAGAGTTATTAAACCTTCCCTATGGCAATAAACTTATTTTAAGATCTTGTACACCTGCTCCGGTCCTTACGCGGGTAAGGAGATGCTAACAATTGTTCACTATTGAGTCGTGAATTACTTCATTGCAAACTGTTGTAGTTATTGCACTTCTAAGCTATTCGGTATCTACCATTAGCTTCTTCCTTTTTTATAATAGAGAAATCCCAAGCGCTAGTGTTGCACGGTTCGAAACCTAGTAGATAATGGACCCGCCCCTCTACCCTTCTCGACTTAAATACCAAGTTTTGGCAGCAACAGGGCTTGAACATGACCCACACATTACGCACTGCACTCTTACCGCTAGATCAAAGCCCTAGGGGCTATTCAGCTGTTTAAAAAACACCTTGTAGCCATTAAACATTTCTCTTTCTAAATTCTAAAATTATTATTTGTAGAATAGATAAATATTTAACTGTCAGCATCATAGAAGTCTTAACGAGAACCATTTTGTTGGATAGATAATTGTACAAGTAATTATTGTGACACTTCTGCGAACAATTACCAAATGAAATGGAAGTACTTTTTATAAACTCTCAATTAGATCACCAGCAAAATCATCATCAAAGGTCATGTAGATTAACAAGGCACTTCAGTTGAAAAGCATGAACTGCTATAGCAAACAGATAGTGGATCATGATTCTATACAAAACCATTGGAGGACTTTTTAATATCAAATACAAGATGAAATGGTATGCTGTTACGACTAATCACTAATTATACAGATCTTAAAACTAAAATACACACACAAATAGAGACAGCTTCTTACAGGATCTGTTTCTATAAGATTGTCAGCTTCCTCGTACTCTCCCATGTCAGGTATGTCTTCCTCTTCCTCGCCTCCAACATACGACGGGTTTGACTGAATAGAGTTCTTTTTACTGATCTCTAATGCTTCTATAGATGGCAAGTTATCATCCTCAGCACCTTTGTTTTCTATGAAATAAATGGGGCATAATTGTCACAAGGCAAAATGGATAAAACTCAATTTGTTATTGGGAAGTACACATATACCAGATACCTTTTGGTTTCCCATGAGTTGCCAGCCAACCATCATTGTCCTCATTATCAAGCAGAACTTCACCTCCTGCAGCCTCATATTCTTCCTCTACTGATGCAGCTCTTCTCAGACAAGGAACTGCATACAAAATTAAAGTGGCACGTGATCTAAACTGGCACATAACAGAAGTGCTACATTATTTTTATTTTTATTTTTATTTTGGTTTCTGTAAGACGACTAGAGAACGTCTATGAATGATGGAATATCAAAAAGAAGGGCCAAGAAAACTCCAAGATACAGACATCCACTTTTTTTTTGGCTAGGATGAGGTGCTAAAATTCTTAAGAAGTATGAAAACGAAAAATAAATTCTTTACTAATACCTGGAAGAAGGTGATCCCCAAGAGAGATAGTTTCAAATAGTGTCTTTTATCCAAAGCAGCAAGGAGATTGACAAGGATGTTATACATCGTATTGGAGCAGGGCGGATGAGATGGAGGCTCGCATCTGGTGTTTTGTGTGATAAGAATGTGCCTCCAAGACTTAAGGGCAAATTCTACGGAGTGGTAGTTAGACCGACTATGTTGTATGGCACTAAGTGTTGGCCAGTCAAGAAGTCCCATGTCCAAAAAATGAAAGTAGCATAGATAAGGATGTTAAGATGGATGTGTGGGTATACCAGGAAAAATAAGATTAGGAATAAAGTTATTAGGAACAAGGTGAGAGTAACCCTAGTGGAGGAAAAATTGCGGGAATCGAGGTTGAGATGGTTTGGACACGTGATGAGGAAAGACATAGATGCCCCGGTTAGGAGGTATGAGAGGTTGACCATGTCGGGCCTGAGGAAAGGTAAAGGTACGCTAAAGAAGAAATGGACAGAGGCAAGACATGGCATTGCTTCAACTTACTGAGGACATGACCCTAAATAGGAAGGTGTGGAGGTCGTGAATTAAAGTTGAAGGTTGATAGGTAGCCGAGAGTTTCCCCCCGTCTTACCACTAGTATTAGTAATATTCTTATATTTTCTTGTTCCTAGATCTTTTTTATTACACGTTGCGTCATTCTTACCGGTAGTATTAGTACTATTCTTGTATTTCTTATTTCTAGATCTTTGTTATTAGACGTTGTGTCGTTGTTTTTTCTTGTTGTTCTTATTGTTGGTTGCTTCCTTTCTGTTATTCCTTGAGCCGAGGGTCTATCGGAAACAACCTCTCTACCTTCACAAGGCAGGGGTAAGGTCTGCGTACACATTACTCTCCCCTGACCTCACTTGTGGGATAGAAGTGGGTTTGTTGTTGTTAATGTTACCTAGGAGAAGGTGAGTGAGCAAGGTAGGAACACAATATAGCATTAGGCGACAAGAATGTCCTTAGCAATTAGCAAGATGCTTAAGCTGATATAATAGGAGCAGATTGAAACACAGATTCAGTGCATAATATGTCTTAGGCAATACAGTTCATAGTCTTGCTTCCTAACCCCATTGTTACTTCCCAGGGCCATCAGAAGCTTGCTTGAAACACAAAGATGCCGAGCAAAACATAAGTTGGGAGATGAAGTTACTAGTCTAGTTTCCTATCCTCATGACTACTTTCCATAAGCGTCAAGTTTTGTTTGTCCATTTTTTTGAATTTGCACCGGGTGTCCGAGTCTCTTCGAGCCCCGACTAATCCCGGGGGTGCACAGGACCTCGGCAAGGAGTTTCCCGCAAGTGCACCACGGTTAATTCAGGTTTTACCCAATCCGATGGCCCTCAGAAATTGTTTGCACCCAGTGGGTTTCGAACTTGAGACCTTGAAAGGGAGCAAACCCCAAGGCTCAAGTCAATTGCCACCAGGCCAACCCCTGAGGGTATTGATTATTAAGCCTCCCTTTCTCTATAGGCTCTTGAAATTGCATAAAAAGGTTTAACAAGTTAGTATAACAATTTATCAGTTCTGGATTCTGATGAAGGAGAATCTATATTTACATTCCCAGAAGTCAATGGATACATTAACTGTGTTAAAACTAGCAATATGCAACAAACTTACTTCCTAGTTTTTTTGGTTCATTTGAGAGGACTAGAATTTAGCTTAAAGTTAAGTCGGGTTTATTCTAATAAGAAGTGTAAACTTATCACTAATTAAGTGTAAAAAATGAATTCATCATGCACTAGCTAGCTCATATTTTCTCCAAACACATCAAATTCCATGAAAACTATTGGTAGAATAATAGTTATCGATAGGTACCATTTCTAGTGATCAAGAATTGCTTGTCAGCTGGTAAATATGACTTCCTCTTACTAGGGTCACCTGATTCCCTGTTAATGAACAATGAATCATGATATAAGAATTAGATGCAATATAATGAGCTCATACAAATTACAAATAATTTGAAATTATATCGAATCTCATTGGCCAAGAATTGGGGAAAACGGTATATGTGAAAAATTGATTACCAAGACCATGTAGGGCATTTGGAGACAAGATTATCGCCAGCAATAACGAACTCGTTAACGCTGAGAACGCCCTTCTCTTTGAAAGCAGAGACAGTACGAGCACTTGTGATTCTCTCTACCGTCCCTTTGAACGCTCCGTGCAGATGCGATAGCACCATTATACCTTTTTGGATTGTATGAGCAATTGACTGAGAGTCCAAATTTGTGAGAATCGAAGTTGAAGGGAAAGCCTATGGTACTCTTTCTGGAGTTGAAGACGGGGTGTTTCGCCTTCCCGATGTTCTTTTTGGAGACTAATTTGATGATTTATTTGTGACGTGGTTTCTTATGTATGCTGTACTTTGAAGTTGCTTAAAGGTTCAACTCAATTCAATTCGTGTTTAACTTTAATACGACAAGAATTAATGTTAGTACGAATTTAGTTAAGCTCTTGAGAGTTTTTCTTCTTTTTTTAAAATAAAAAAATGCTTAATTTTATCTAAAGCAAAACAAAACCAATTATCTCAATTTCTTAATAAATATACAAATCAAACCAAATAGAACCGATATTTTGTTTTAATTTTGTCATTTTTTAATATTTCTTTCACGTGAAATATAATTTCATTACGTTCACATACTAGAACTAAATACATAATCTTTAATATATTGATATATGTCTAATAATGGTAAACAAATTGATTAATATATCATTGATTGAAACATATATATATATATATATATATATATATATATATGTTAGACCTCCGCCAATTGAGATCGACTTGACAACAAGAGTGTTGTCATGAGGCAGCAAGAGTGTTGCAAAGAGCGGTGCGCGAGCAGCACCAAAGTCAAAAGGGAAAACGGGCAAGCGATGGCTAAGGCTTTGAACGGATGCGAGGCAGCTTGGCAAGGGCTTGACAATGAGTTGCGGGCTAAGGGTGACACTTGATTATGGCATAGGCATCAAGGCATGAGGCAGTGATGCCAAGGCAAGGCAAAAACGGATAGGCAAAGGCAAGCAAATGTGCAACGGGAAGGCAGTGTGCGGGCAGATTTGGCATGGGTTCGAGTTGCGGCAAACGGGCCAAGTTCGTGGGCAATGGCAAGACAAATTAAGGCACAATGCAGCTGGAATACAATGGCATTGGAGCTGGTCCAAGCCAAGGCACGAAATTGGGCAGCAACATGAGAATGGACCAAGTCAAAGGGCGGTTACGGCACATGCTGTGCACATGGGCAGCAGTTATGTTTGTCTAAAAAGCTGGCAGGAGTTAGCTACGTTTTTGGGGCCATGATCCCACTATTTTATAGCATGATTTACATGATCCTAGTAGTTGGGGGTGTCAACTACACTAAAGTAAAGTAGTGGGCTAGTGGGCAAGTGTTGTGGCCTAAAATGGGGCAACTATTGTAAACATGGGGCTGGTTCATGTATTATAAATGGACAGCACCTATTTCCTTTATGGCATAAGGAGAAAAACGTGTAAGAGTGCATGTTTCTGATTTAGGAAGAGTCCTAAGTCTAGTTTTCAAGAGTGAAAACACTAAGGCTAAGAGTAGTCTTGTGAGGGTCAAGAGTGATCTTCATTTTTGTACACGGATGTACTTCGGAGTTTGAGTTTCTTTGTATGCTCGAGTTAAATACAAAGTTGGGAAAGGGGTTTCCTGTAAACTTGTGTCTTTCGTTCATATTTAAATTCTGTCCCTTCACTATATTTTCGTTGCCTAAGTTCATTCTAAGCTTACTACGTTGAAACGCTGCAAAATTAATTGAAGTCCAAAGTTGCTGAAATTTTGGCCGAGTGTTGGAGCAGGCTGAAGTCAAGTCGGTGCTTGGCTGCCGCGCGGGCTGTTTTTGTGAGACATAAAACGAGCCCGTGACAACTGGTATCAGAGCGAAGCAGGTTCGTGGTGGAGACACGACGTGCAGTGGCAGATTTCGTGGTCTTGTTCGAGAACATGGCTGGTGGTAACAATGAACTACGGGAAAGGCTAACGAAATTGGAAGCATTGGTGGGAAATGTTGCTGAAGGGGAAGAACTTCAGTCTCTTGTGACTAGAATTGCATTTCTTGAGGCAGAAATGACAAGGCTTAGTCGTGAAAATACAGATCTGAAGGCCGAGGCGGTGATACTACGACGTGCTGTGGGCGAGGATGCTCCTCAACGTGGTGCTGAACGTCTCAAAGTGAGAATACCTGAACCAAAGACATTCGGAGGTGCAAGGAGTGCACGTGAATTGGAGAATTTTCTTTGGGATATGGAGCAGTACTTTCATGCTATTCGTGTGCAAGACGAAAAGGAGAAAGTAACCTTGACTAGCATGTATTTGAGTGATGATGCTAAGTTATGGTGGCGCACTCGTGTGGCTGAAGATGAAAGTCTTGGTAGACCAAAGATTGAGTCGTGGGAGCGGCTTAAAAAGGAATTGAAGGATCAGTTCCTTCCTAGTAATACATCTTGGATTGCTAGGGACAAACTGAAAAAGTTGAAACATACCGGATCAGTTCGAGCTTATGTGAAGGAGTTCACATCGTTGATGCTTAGCATCAGCAACATGTCGGAAGAAGACAAGTTGCACAACTTCATGAGCGGGCTGCAACAGTGGGCACAACTTGAGTTGCGAAGGCAGAATATTCAAAACCTCGCAAGTGCTGTAGCTGCTGCGGATGCATTGGGCGATTTTCATATTAATGAGGAGAATTCTGCTTCAAAGTCCAACGACGGAAAGAAGGACAAGGCAAAGGAGTGGAAGAAATGTGAAAGTGGCAATGCACATGAAGATAGAGGGAAGGGAAAGCAAGAAGCTGGAACTTCAAAGAGCAAGGAGAAGGGCAACAAATTTTGTGGTTGTTTCTTTTGTGATGGACCACATCGAGCGAGGGACTGTCCAAACAAGGCAGTTTTAAATACTTTGACTGCCGCGGAGAAGAGGGCTGCTTTGGAGGCGTCAAACAGTGATAAAAAAGTTGTTGGTGTCAATGCAATTGTAGCCGAAGAGAGAGGAGGTCAAGGGGCATTGCTTGTCAACCCCTTGGGACTCATAAATTGAGTTGACCTCGACGAGGACGTCGAGTTTCAAAGAATGTGGGTGGTTTGTTAGACCTCCGCCAATTGAGATCGACTTGACAACAAGAGTGTTGTCATGAGGCAGCAAGAGTGTTGCAAAGAGCGGTGCACGAGCAGCACCAAAGTCAAAAGGGAAAACGGGCAAGCGATGGCTAAGGCTTTGAACGGATGCGAGGCAGCTTGGCAACGGCTTGACAATGAGTTGCGGGCTAAGGGTGACACTTGATTGTGGCAAAGGCATCAAGGCATGAGGCAGTGATGCCAAGACAAGGCAAAAATAGATGGGCAAACGCAAGCAAATGTGCAACGGGAAGGCAGTGTGCGGGCAGATTTGGCATGGGTTCGAGTTGCGGCAAACGGGCCAAGTTCGTGGGCAATGGCAAGGCAAATTAAGGCACAATGCAGCTGGAATACAATGGCATTGGAGCTGGTCCAAGCCAAGTCACGAAATTGGGCAGCAACATTGGAATTGACCAAGTCAATGGCGGTTGCCGGCACATGCTGTGCACATGGGCAGTAGTTGAGTTTGTCTAAAAAGCTGGCAGGTGTTAGCTACGTTTTTGGGGCCATGATCCCACTATTTTATAGCATGATTTACATGATCCTAGTAGTTGGGGGTGTCAACTACACTAAAGTAAAGTAGTGGGCTAGTGGGCAAGTGTTGTGGCCTAAAATGGGGCAACTATTGTAAACATGGGGCTGGTTCATGTATTATAAATGGACAGCACCTATTTCCTTTATGGCATAAGGAGAAAAACGTGTGAGAGCACACAATATAAGGAGAAAAACGTGTAAGAGTGCATGTTTCTGATTTAGGAAGAGTCCTAAGTCTTGTTTTCAAGAGTGAAAACACTAAGGCTAAGAGTAGTCTTGTGAGGATCAAGAGTGATCTTCATTTTTGTACACGGATGTACTTCGGAATTTGAGTTTCTTTGTATGCTCGAGTTAAATATAAAGTTGGGAAAAGAGTTTCCTGTAAACTTGTGTCTTTCATTCATATTTAAATTCTGTCCCTTCACTTATATTTTCGTTGCCTAAGTTCATTCCAAGCTTACTACGTTGAACGCTGCCTAAATTAATTGAAGTCCAAAGTTGCTGAACTTTTGGCCGAGTGTTGGAGCAGGCTGAAGTCAAGTTGGTGCTTGGCTGCCGCGCGGGCTATTTTTATGAGACATAAAACGAGCCCGTGACGGCAGTTCATTGTTACCACCAGCCATGTTCTCGAACAAGACCACGAAATCTGCCACTGCACGTCGTGTCTCCGCCACGAACCTGCTCTGCTCTGATACCAGTTGTCTCCAACGTGTCTAACTTTAATAAGTAGAACAATAGTAATTCCTACATAATTCAAGCATCAAAAATAAGTCCGTACAACTTTCTATTAAAAATATCTTTGTAACCAAATGTTTGTATACTGTCAAAATCGAGCTCGCCAACGACATGGTAAATTAGGCTCGAAACGTGGCAATAAAGGACTGAAGTTCGACCCCAAATCCCACCGGGCTAGAACCCGGGGTCAGAACTTCTGTCTTCGAGAACGTTGAGTCTGTGACCCCAGAGTCGACCTTAACCCCAAACGAGCTTGAAGAAACATTGTTAGCATAACCAACAAAAGATCGAAATATCTATGACGGCTCGGATATTACGGCGGGAATCTCGGCATGTATCAATAAGGAACGGGTAATCAGCAAGTCAAGAGATTTTTTACCTTTTATGGAATTGTACCTAAAGTAGGACTCATCCACTATATAAAGGGGGTATGATAATTCATCTAACACATTGTAACACGCATTCTAGAGCAATACATTATTTTTCTCTTTAAACTCTTATTCAACTGTGTCTTGACGTCGGAACGTCACCCAAAGGGATGAGCCGGTTGTAGAGATGTCAAATGAAAACAAATCGGGGACTAACCCCGAGATCATGAAGATGCTTGAAGAAGTAACGAAACGGATAAAACCAGGGGAGAAGAAAATCAAAGCAAATGACAAGAAGGTGGAAACCTAATATTCCAGGGTCGACTAAATTCCTGGAGCACCGCCTATACTAGAAAGCCTGGATTCCAAGAAGTTCGTGCAAAAACCTTTTACTCCAAGCACGGCTCCAAATTCGATCCCTAAGAAGTTCCGCATGACCGAGATTCCGAAGTACAATGGAACGGCCGACCCAAACAAGCATGTTACCTCCTACACACGTGCCATCTAAGGGAACAACTTGGAGGACGATGAGATCGAGTTTGTCTTGTTGTAGAAGTTCGGAGAGACCTGTCAAAGGGAGTTATGATATGGTATCACAACTTACCTCCTGCTTATATTGACTCATTTGCTATGCTTGCAGATTCTTTTGTGAAAGCACACGCCGGGGCTATCAAGGTTGAGACCAGGAAGTCGGACCTTTTCAAAGTAAAACAAAAGGATAATGAGATGCTCAGAGTGTTCATGTCCCGGTTTCAAATAGAACGGATAGATCTACCACTGGTGAGGTCGAAACCTGGTACCCTCACCTAGTAAAATTGGCGCTAGCTTTGCTAAACGCCTCTAGGAAGCCGAAACCATACTTTCAGTGTCATCTTATATGTGTTGTGACTACTTACCCATTACGAAATATAATGCATAAACCCGAGCTCTCGGGACGATTAGCCAAATGGGTTGTGGAAATCAGCGGATACGATATTGAATATCGACCTCGGACAACCATTAAATCTCAAATTTTGGTAGATTTCATGGTCGACTTTACGCCGGCCCTAATACCCGAGGTCGAAAGAGAGTTATTGGTGAACTTGGGGACGTCTTTAGGGATCTGGACCCTCTTTACGGACGGTGCCTCAAATGCAAAAGGGTTGGTTCGGACTTGGCATCGTATTGAAGCCACCAACAGGCAATGTAGTTAGACAATCTATTAGGACTGTGAAATAGACTAATAACGAGGCCGAATATGAGGCCATGATTGTAGGTCTCGAACTGGCCAAAAGCTTGGGGGCGGAGGTGATCGAAGCTAAGTGTGCCTCCCTCCTCGTGGTAAACCAAGTTAATAGGACATTTGAGGTCAAAGAAGAACAAATGCAAAGGTACCTAGATAAGTTGTAGGTAACATTACATTGGTTCAAGGAGTGGACTTTGAAACATATACCTCGGTATCAAAACAGTGAGGCCGATGCCCTTGCTAACTTAGGGTCGTTAGTCGAGGACAATGAGCTCTACTCGGGGGTAATCGTACATCTCATGAGATCGGTAGTGGAAGAGGGCCACGCCGAGATAAACTCTACAAGCCTGACTTGGGGATGGAGAAGCAAATATGTAGAATATCTGAAGACCGGAAAACTGCCCTCAAATCCAAAAGAATCGAGGGCCATGTGTATAAAGGCAACCCGGTTTAGCTTGTCCAATGATGGAACCCTATTCAGAAGAACGTTCGATGGCCCACTAGAGATATTTCTAGGACCAGGAGATACCGAATACATTCTGAGGGGAAGTTCACGAGGGCACCTACGGAAATCATTCAGGCACCGAATCATTAGTTTGAAAGGTAATCAGAGCTAGATACTACTGGGTTGACGTGGAAAAAGATGCGAAGGATTTCATACGAAAATATGATAAATGTCAAAGACATGCCCTGATGATTCATCTACCCGGGGAGCTGTTGCATTTAGTTTTATCACCATGGTCGTTCATGAAGTGGGGAATGGACATCATTGGCCCCCTTCCATGGGCACCCGGTAAGGCTCAATTTATATTGTTTATGATTGACTATTTTTCTAAGTGGGTGGAAGCCCAGGCATACGACAAGGTCAGGGAGAAGGAATTCATCGATTTTATTTGGGACCACATCATATGCCGATTTGGAATGTCGGTCGAGATCGTGTGCGACAACGGGAAACAATTCATCGGTAGCAAAGTAAGTAAGTTTCTTGAAGTCCATAAAATCAAAAGGATCCTATCAACACCCTACCACCTAGTGGGAACAAATAAGCAGAATCCACCAACAAGACCATACTCCAAAACCTCAAAATGAGGTTAACCGACGCCAAAAAAAGGAAGGAAATCCTGCCTGAAGTCCTATGGGCATATCGTATGACCTCGAAGTTCAGTACCGGTGCCACCCTGTTCTTACTAGTCTATGGCGTCGAAGCTCTAATACTTGTCGAAATCGGGGAACCAAGTCTCAGGTTCCGATACACAACCAAGGAATTGAATGACGAGGACATGAATGCGATCTAGGAGCTATTAGATGAAAGGCGTGAAGCCGTCCTTGTTCGGTTGGCCGCCCCAAAATAGCGGATCGAGAGATATTACAATTGAAGGGCCAACCTTAGACACTTCAATATCGGGGACTTAGTGCTAAGGAGGGTCACACTAAGCACCCGGAATCCGAACGAAAGGAAACTAGGGTCGAACTGGGAAGGACCATATCAAATTATCGAGATCACCGGAAAAGGATCATACAAACTCGGAGCAACAAACGGTGAACGACTACCAAATAACTGGAACGTAACTCACATGAAGGAATACTACAACTAAGGTACGACCCTATTTATTCCTTTTACTTATGTTTGAACTAACACTTGTAGGCTACCGTTAAGGAACGACATAACTTTTAGGACCGAAAGCATGCATTGTACTTTTTTTCCTTGAATCGGTTTTGTCTCAAGTGGATTTTCTGGCAAGGGTTTTAACGAGGCAACAGTAAATAGTTCTAGCTTAGAGCTAAATGCCGGTTACAAACCGGTATCGAAGATCACAAAAACAGTATTTGAGGCCTCTTTATGATCGACCCCGAACACCGGGGGCATTACCCTCGGATAACAACTTTAGCAAGGAAAGAAACTTTGTGATTGACTAATCTTGGCACGATCGATAGGATTTACTATACGGGACAAACGGTCAAATGAACTATGCCTGCATAGACTGCTCAAGCCCTGCACAAAGCTTGTACACATGTGTAACTATTACGCAAAAGAATAAAAAGAAGTTTCTACCTTGCGGATAAATATCTTATCCCTTAAAAGAATTATTTTTTTCATTTTGTAAGGAATTTCCAACATTCGATCCCCTAAAGGTATATGTTACACCCCGCAATATTACGTCAATATTATATCTCGCAGTATTGTATTACGACAATGTTATGCTCTGTAGTAATATGTTACGACAATGTTCTATCCAGTAGTATTATATTACAGAGATGTTACGCTTCGCAGTAATAAGTTACGACAGTGTTGCACCCTGCAATATTTTACGTTGAATTTGTCGTAAGGTAATTGACATCAGTCCAAGAAAAAGATTATTTTGGGATTATAAGGATCATGCTATTTCACAAGTAATTAGTAAATTCATGAAGGTGAAAGAGGGAGCAAGTCTAAGAAAACGAATTTTGTCAAGTTGGTCATTTTGGAAAAAAATAAGGCCTGAGCTAAAATACTCAGTATTTATGAACTAGTACCATAAAAGGTACCACATGACCATAATAGTAAGGCGTATAAGTTACGTGAAAGGTGGGTAATATTTTAAGTAAGTGGGAATAATTCTCAATTTTTTGGGTAATTGATTAATTACCCGTTACCCGATTAATTAATAAGTGGATAAAAACTTTATAATTATCCTCCGCAAAAACGTGGCAGAAGGCCACTACTTAGGAAGATGACTCATATTGATTATGAGTGGGTGGCTGCCATATGTTACTTAATTATTAACAAAGCAAGCAAGACAGAGAATAGGTTTTCGTTCCATGTTCATTTTGGAAAGACTCCACTTAAGTTCCTAATAGAAATCATATGTAAGTAGTGGCAGAATATCCTTTAAGTTCCTAATAGAAATCATATGCAAAAGACTCCATTTTTTTTCATTAGAATAAGGAATAACGTAGTTGCTAAAAAAAAGGACATTTTGGTCTTTGAGTTCAATGAGGAAACGCTAAAGCTAGCTTCAATCAGAAAGTAATTCGTTCATCAATTCAACGAGCAGTCAATTCCGTTTCTGAATTTTGAGAGCTTCAAAGTAGAATTTCGTCCATATTTCGCAGAAGCATATTCGTTCAAATTTCGGGAACAGGTATGTTAAGGCACTTTCTTCTTTCTTTTTTGGCATGATTTAATGTGAAATGAATACACTATTTCATAGTGTATCTACTCCTAGCAATTAAGGTTGTCCATGTTGTTCTTTTTGTACAAATTTATTCAAAGAAAATATGTATAATCCTTGAGTCCTGGTGAAGTTCATATTGATGGTATGATGTCCATAATGTTAATCGAAGGTGCAACGACCTTACGTCACTCTGAAAATTTTAAAACGTAATTCCATGAGTCGAGCATGCATTATATATATGTATCTATTTTACTCTACCGAGCTGCATTGTAGTCGGCCGGGTACGACACCTATTGTGCAATCACTGATCAGTTGGGTTTACCGAGCTCCACATGGCCGGGTACGATTCTACCGAGCCTTATGATGGCCGGGTACATTTTTACCGAGTCCCTCACTAGAGGGCTGGGTACGGTATACATGTATATGACTTCATTCACCGAGTCCTCTTTGAGGCCGGGTATGATATGATGATGATGATGCCCACAGAGGCGTATGTTTTCAAAAGTTTATGTATTATGCATTTCATGTCAGTAGCCCCCAGAGGCATTCAAATGTTACAGGGTGTATCTTCTCTATCACTCTTTACATTACTGTTCTTATTTTTGCTTTCCTGCCTTACATACTCAGTACTTTATTCGTACTGACGTCCCTTTTGCTTGGGGACGCTGCGTTTTATGCCTGCAGGTCCAGATAGGCAGGTCGAGAGCCCTCCAAGTAGGCTATCAGCTCAGCGGAAGATGTTGGTGCGCTCCATTTGCTTCGGAGCTGCATATTTGGTTAGTATGATTTAGACGTCTATTATTTGGTATGGCGGGACGCTGTCCCGACCTTTGTGACATTTATGTACTCTTAGAGGCTTGTTGACATATGTTTTGTACGTGAAAGATTGTATGGCCTTGTCGGCTAACGTCTTGATTTTATAAATAATAGTGTTGGCCTATTAGGGCCGTATGTCATGTGTATATGATAATGTAATAAGAAAGATACGTTACGTTGGTACTCGGTTGAGTAAGGTACCGGGTGCCCGTCGCGACCCATCGGTTTGGGTCATGACAAAAGTGGTATCAGAGCAGTTCCGTCCTAGGGAGTCTACAAGCCGTGTCTAGTAGAGTCTTGTTTATGGGTATGTCGTGCACCACACTTATAAGCAGGAGGCTACAGTGCATTTAAGATTGTCACTCTTTCTTCTTACTCTAGATCGTGTGGTAGATCTCACTTATAAGAATTCAAGTTCCGAAATTCTATTTTATTCGTAATAAGACGATACCTACATCCGGAAAGAAGGTTGGAAAGAGAGAAAGTTGTGGAAGAGCTGAGTCAGAGGAATTGGATTTTTGTATGATGCCTACGATAAGTAAATGTGAGGTCTTTAGCAGATCATGGGTGTATTGAAAGGTGTAAGCTTCCTGATAAGAAGCCTTAAGGCAAGAATGCCTGCCCATCTTTCTGGTGAAGGGCAATGAGAGATTTACAAGATGAATACCAGTTTCAATAAGCAAAAGAAGCAAGATGAAAAAGGGTACAAGGCGCCCAATTAATGAAGGCTAACGACATTTATAAATGAGGAAAAGGAACATAAGATTTTTTAGTTATATTCAATAGTAACAGAGGTATATACAATTGGTCGCACCGATTCCAAATATGCCCTATGGGAATTAACAGAAATAGTATAAGAAGATATGGTGGATGAATTATTTGTGTCAGTTGACATTTCCGAAGGATATTGCAAATGTGCTAATAGATCTCTTTACGAGACACATAGATGGTGCACTCTAAAATAGTGCAGCCAAATATGAGTACTACAAAGCACGCACTATAAGTCTTGAAGGGATAAATATTACCTTAGTGTAGCTCGCATCCTTAGTAAAGCGAAAATGTTAAGCAACTTGAAGAGCCTCTAGATGGGGCAAAGGAAAGCTAAAAGCGAAAGAATATCGTATTGAAGTTTTCATAAGGAAAAAGGGGATATGCAGAAATATTAGCAGAATAATGAGAAGAGAGATAAGGAAGCATTATGAATAAGGTGTGATACATGAATGAAAACGGTAGAGTGTTACAGAACCTATAGTTAAATGAAACAAGAGACGAAAGGTGATGGGCCTTAAGACAACAAAAGAGTATAGGCCATAAGGTTATAGCCTCATTTCGAAAAATAAGTTCGTGACTCCAATGTGATTACCAGAAGAGAGAGTTAATCCCCAGAGTAATAGAAATCAGTATGGGCTGGTAAACAATATAAACTAAATATGAATTAGGGACTGAATGATTGGAAAGTACTCAACATCATTTCGTTCTGGCGGTAATAGAATAGCCCACAGAAGAAGATTCATGATGAATTCAAAGAATGGTCATTTAGGGAGACGCTTCCCTAGAGCAAGCAATGTGAGCAAAGTTAAGTTTAAGAGACTGTATGTACCAGTTATATTAAGTGTCACCCTCATGAGTAAGGGGATTTGTTATCCTTGGTACAGAAGAATTGCTGCAAGGTGAGTAAAGATCACGGATATTGAGAAACAATGCCAAAGATGAAGAAGTAAAACATCTATAGGTAGATCCTCGTGGCTTCAGCTTTTAGTACACCCCTAAAGGGGGGAATATGGAGTAATGTGGCGTTAAGTCAGAGTTAAGTGGTTATAGTGACTATGGAATGGTAAAGGAAGAATGTGATAAAAAAAAAGAGATGGAACTTATCCAAATCTTATAGATATGCTACGATTCAAGAATATTATACAAGCACGACATCAAGGAGAGGAAGTAAAGGTTCCTGCCCGGGCTGTTTTTAATAAATAGAGAGCCAGTGCGAGACGTAAGTTAAGACCAAGGAAATAACCCAAGAAATATTTTACGGAATATTGATATGAGGATGGGCTAACGAGAAGTTGGTAGTTGATTCAGAAAGAGCCTAGCTATGGCTAGTCAAAAGGATACAGAACAAGACAGCAGGTCGTGCAAGATAAAGATAGTAAAATCCAATATAGTGAATTTAGCCCTATAGTTATGACATTGTAACACTTGAAAAATATTCAAAGAGGATTTGGGGTAGTTAAAGGTACCATATGAGTGTTACAGGGATAAAAGAAAGTGCCACCGGGAAGGCAGTTAAAATATCAGTTCAGAAGCAACCATACAAGCACAAGGGCATGGAAGTAAGCAACTACAGATGATTATAGGCAAGTAAGGACATAAAAAAAAGTCTGTAATAAGCTCACAGCTTTACGAGAGTCAAGAGTTCTCCCTAAGTATTACAACAAAAGACTAGATGAGGAGATAAGAAAGAAGGCTTCAACCTAAGCACAACGACCTAGAGAGGAAATGGTCGTGTAACAATATTCTCACAACAACATTATAAGCACTCAAAAGGAAAGTGGCACCTACAGTGACTAATGAACAGGTAGTAAAATCAGAAGTGATATTCAGGATCATATGAGTTGTATGGAATTTCAATATATGGGTACTAAGATAAGCTAAGTATGGACACAACAAGGGGACAGAAAGACCATGAAAGGTAATAGCTTACATTGAAGAAATCTAAGAAGGAAAGAAAGAAATTATTTGGTCAATGATCCCGAGTTGTTGACGTTATGAACGCACTTAAGAGTTTGGAGTTTTATACTTGCATCATATACAGCCGTAGAAGATTTTGGTATACGTTAAAAGAAAGAATTGAGCCCAGATCATAGATAAAGGATTGAATTGTCAAAGGATTTTATCATAAATATCCCTCAGTACCTATGAAAGGCTAACGTAATAACTAACAGGAGCCACAGGTCGGAAGATACATGGAGGCTAATAAAAAAAAAAGGAGACTAAAGAGTTACATCGACTAAGCAAAACAGGAGAGACCAAGAGCATTATAGACCTCAGGATCAGTCTTAAGTAGCAGAGGTATAAGAAAGTACAGTAGCCATATTTTATAATAGCTCTATGATGAAGCCAACTGAAGAGTACCAGCCTCATAAGAAGTCAGTACGAAGCTCCCACCGGATTGTGTGTGCACCAGAGGTGTAAGAATTATAATAGATCTTCAAGTTATGGACGTAAATTATACCTATGTGCAAGGGAGATCATGAAAGAGATAGAAGGTACGATACAAGATTTTAAGGTAAGTAAGGTAAAGGTGAACAACATACGAGATACCTGAAGGCAGAAGATCGTGAATAGTCCATACTTCAGATAGAGGGCTATAAGAACGGGGATCCAATAACCAAAAATGATAGTGGAATTATCAGCGGCATGTCTTCCAACCTATGGTTTATAAGTACTGGGAGATCTAGTTAAGAGAATAGAGAAGAGTTGGAGACGATGTGATGTATCGCTTGACATTCCAGAATAACATAAGGAAAATTATGGTGCAAGCAAGTTGAAGGAAAGTTGCGAGTATTATAAATGGATATCTATAGGTCGCAAACTAAAGTATGGTAGAGCGACAAAGTTTTAAGAAAACATGAGTAAGAATGGGGTAAGGAAAGTAAAAAGGCAACGAGAAAGGATAAGTCCTCAGGATTAAGTCCATGAAAACAAGAGAGATAATGGTTTATCTAAGTCATTGAAAGTTTAGTATAGCCTGAATGAACTCAAAGGAGTCTAAGGCTAGTAACATTCAAAAGAGATGGAATGTTGCCCTGTTAATAGAATAAGGGTGTAATTATTATAGACAAAAATGATATTTGGGCCTTCGATTGAGTAATGATCTGACAAATAAAAGAAAGGGATCTCATGAATTGGACAAAATTAAAATATCCACGCAAGGTAAATCACACTGGGATGTCGTGAGATACGGTTATGAAAGCAGGGTATCGCCCCAGATGGATCAATCTAATCATTTCAGATGTCCCCTAATAAAACGTGAATCATAGCAGCAATATTACATAAAAGGTTAAGTTATCAAGGGTGGATTATAGATCAAAATTGAGATGAATCAACAATGGATGGACAAAAGTCACAAAGTATGAGATGAGATTAGGCCGTCGTTCTTAAGGCGAACGGTAATGAAGGAGCATTGAAGGATTGAGATTTATACCTAAAGGATAGGCAACAAAAGTAACTGGGAGCTTGGTAAGTGTACCTCAGTAAAGGTAGGTTGAAACGAAAAATTATGGTAAATGCAGTAAAGTCATGTAAATGGGTAACCAGATCTATGAAATAAGATAAAAGGAAAAAAGAAAAAGAGAAAGATGAATCGCATAAGTGCACCTACAAAGCGAGGGTCATACAGGCTGCATGATAGGAGGTAACAGACGTTGCAAGATTAGAAAAATTTCGACCACATGTAAGGATATGAACAAAAAGACTAAAGGGGGGAATACCCTAGACTTTGGATTTATTGACAGAGCAACTGCTTATATGGAAAGAAGAGTATTAATGTATTCACAAGAGTTATAAATTACGAGAATGATAAGAGCATCAGTTAATCCAAAGGGGGGAATGATGTCACACCCCGCAATATTACGTCTCATAGTAGTGTATTACGACAAAATATTATGCTCTGCAGTAATATGTTACGACAATGTTCTACTCAGTAGTATTATATTACGGAGATGTTACGCTTCGCAGTAATAAGTTACGATAGTATTGCACCCTTCAATATTTTACGTTGAATTTGTCGTAAGGTAATTGACATCAGTCCAATGAAAAGATTATTTTGGGATTATAAGGATCATGCTATTTCACAAGTAATTAGTAAATTCACGAAGGTGAAAGAGGGAGCAAGTCTAAGAAAACGAATTTTGTCAAGTTGGCCATTTTGGAATAAAATACGGTCTGAGCTAAAATACCCAGTATTTATGAACTAGTCCCATACAAGGTACCACATGGCCATAATAGTAAGGCGTATAAGGTACATGAAAGGTGGGTAATATTTTAAGTAAGTGGGAATAATTCTCAATTTTTCGGGTAATTGGTTAATTACCGGGTAACGGGACATTACCCGATTAATTAATAAGTGGATAAAAAATTTATAATTATTCTCCACAAAAACGTGGCAGAAGGCCACTACTTAGGAAGATGACTCATATTGATTATGAGTGGGTGGCTGCCATATGTTACTTAATTATTAACAAAGCAAGCAAGACATAGAATAGGTCATTGTTCCATGTTCATTTTGGAAAGACTCCACTTAAGTTCCTAATAGAAATCATATGTAAGTAGTGGCAGAATATCCTGTAAGTTCTTAATAGAAATCATATGTAAAAGACTCCATTTTTTTCACTAGAATAAGGAATAACGTAGTTGCTAAAAAAAAAGGACATTTTGGTCTTTGAGTTCAATGAGGAAACGCTAAAGCTACCTTCAATCAGAAAGTAATTCGTTCATCAATTCAACGAGCTATCAATTCTGTTTCTGAATTTCGAGAGCTTCGAAGTAGAATTTTGTCCATATTTCGCAGAAGTAGATTCGTTCAAATTTCGGGAACAGGTATGTTAAGGCACTTACTTCTTTCTTTTTTGGCATGATCTAATGTGAAATGAATACGCTATTTCATAGTGAATCTACTCCTAGCAACTAAGATTGTCCATGTTGTTCTTTCTGTACAAATTTATTCAAAGAAAATATGTATGATCCTTGAGTCCTGGTGAAGATCATATTGATAGTATGATGTCCATAATGTTAATCGAAGGTGCAACGACCTTACATCACTCTGAAAGTTTTAAAACATAATTCCATGAGTCGAGCGTGCATTATATATATGTATCTATTTTACTCTACTGAGTCGAGCTATAGTCGGCCGGGTACGACACCTATTGTGCAACCACTGATCAGTTGGGTTTACCGAGCTCCACGTGGCCGGGTACGATTCTACCGAGCCTTATGATAGTCGGGTACATTTTTAGCGAGTCCCTCACTAGAGCTTCGGGTACGGTATATATGTATATGACTTCATTCACCGAGTCCTCTTTGAGGTCGGGTATGATATGATGATGATGATGCCCACAGAGGCCTATGTTTTCAAAAGTTTATGTATTATGCATTTCATGTCAGTAGCCCCCAGAGGCACTCAGATGTTACAAATTGTATCTTCTCTATCACTCTTTACATTACTGTTCTTATTTATGCTTTCCTGCCTTACATACTCAGTACTTTATTCGTACTAACGTCTGTAAACACGTGATTTTTTGACCCTCCCCGAGAATTTTCACATTTTTAGCATAAATATTTAATTTAGGCCTAATATAGCTATTTTAGCTAATTTTGACCATTTTACTTTATTTTTATCAAAAAATAAAAATTACAAATAAATTTTAGTTTATTTATTGTTGTAAACTTGAAAATACAAAAAAAACTAATACTTTATATTTTATCTTTATATAATTTCGGAAATTATAAAAAATAG
>MU726449.1:22909-47959 GCA_026770625.1 Nicotiana glauca | reverse complement strand
CTAGAACCACGGAACTCGGGAATGCCTAACACCTTCTCCCGGGTTAACAGAATTCCTTATCCAGATTTCTAGTTCACGGACTTTTAAATAGAGTCAAATTTTTCCTCTATTCGGGATTCAACCTGTGACTTGGGACACCATAAATCTCCCACGTGGCGACTGTGAATCTCTTAATAAACGAATCTTATTTCGATTGTCCTTTAATTGGAAAAACTCCCTTTACCACGCCCTTCGCGGGGTGCGGTAGCACCAAAAGGAGGTGTGATAATTAGTGAACAAATTTATCAAAAGTACACCATATAAGTAATAATACATATATAGTACTAATACATAAATTCAATATTTATATTACCTGAAAAGTGACATTATAGGTAACAACTTATCAGTTGTAGCTTGTGCAGTATTCATATAAAATATTTGAAAATTTACATGTGGTCTTTGATGCAATAAGTCTACTTCAAGATGAAAGTGATATGCCTGGAACATTAAGGAAAATGATGTATCAAATAGAATAATAGTATTATTAGTTACTATACACTTTTGTGGAAACTAAGTATTATGCTCCCTAGAAAAATAAAAAGATATAGTCATCGTGTCATGACCCGGATTTCCCACCATCGGAATCGTGATGGCGCCTACTCGTGGTAGCTAGGCAAGCCAACTTAATTATCGTTTTCATTACTAAACAATTCTTTTAACAGTTCATAGCATCAATATAGAACATGAAATGTAATAAGGACAATAGCAAAAGTCCGATTTATAAATACGAATCAAAACGTGGAACAGTCATTAAAAGCCTCTACCCAAGATTTGGTGTCATATTACTCACGAACTACTAAAGATGTACTAAAAACAATGGTCTGAAAGAAATATCTAAGCTGTCTATCACGAAAACAATGAGGCAACAGTCTAAAAGAGAGCATAAAGAAGAGACGTCGGGCCTGCGGACGCCTGCAAGACTACCTCAGTCTCGTATAAATGAAATCTTGCTCCCGTACTACTGCTACTGCTGCTTCTCAAAACCTGGACCTGTGCGAAAATGCATAGAAGTGTAGCATCAACACAACCGACCCCATGTGCTGGTAAGTGTCTAGCCTAACCCCGGCGAAATAGTGACGAGGCTAGACTGGACACCACATAAACCTGTGCAGTTATAAATATATAACGGAATATCGAATACAAGGCAATTAACAACATGGGAGGGGAACATGTTATGGGGAGATACAATATTAGCAGGAATTCCAGGTAACAAAATTGAAGCAGCTTAGATTCACAATGAACAAGGAATCAACACTCAATACAAACACATGGTATCAGTAATTGTTGCGGTGTGCAACCTGCTACACGAATATCACTGTTGCGGCGTGCAACCCGCTCCACAATTATTACTGCTGTGGCGTGCAACCCGGCCCATACCATTTATCAGGTATCACTGTTGCGGCGTGCAACCCGACCCGTATCATTTATCAGGTATCATTGTTGCGGCGTGCAACCCGACCCATATCATTTATCAGGTATCACTGTTGCGGCGTGCAACCCGACCCATATCATTTATCAGGTATCACTGTTGCGGCGTGCAACCCGACCCATACCATTTATCAGGTATCATTGTTGCGGCGTGAAACCCGACCCATACCATTTATCAGGTATCACTGTTGCGGCGTGCAACCCAAACCTCATATATCATTATTGCGGCGCGCAACCCGATCATCAATATCATTGTTATGACGCGCAACCCAATCCTCAATATTATTGTTGCAGCACGCAACCCGATCCTCAATATCATTGTTACGGCACGCAACTCGATCCTTAATATCAGTGTTACGGCGTGCAACCCGGTCCTCAATATCATTATTGCGGCGCGTAACTCGATCCTCAATATCATTGTTGTGGCGCGCAACCCGATCCTCAATATCATTGTTACGGCGCGCAACCCGATCCTCAATATCATTGTTGCGGCGTGCAACCCGCTCCTCAATGTCATTTAACAGTCTGGTTCCCCAAACAACAGTCACAATTAAGGGTCATAAATATAAGCAAATATTTGACAAAAATCCCGGCAAGGGAAAGAATCCAATACGTTCAACCAAACGTCCCGACAAGGGAATAATTAACAACGCTTTCTCTTTCTTACTTTTCTTATCTTATAATTCACTCTACTATTTTGAGACCACGCTCCAAAGAATCAAGTCGTTTTATGCACTCTCAATACTCGTATCACAATTCGAGCCAATGCTCCCAGGAATCAAATAATCATTTTACCGTTCACATGTTATTCAGAACATATAGAAATTCTCCAATAAACACGGAGTTCATAACCAAGTCATGGTAATCACATTATAAGGACTCACGGTCATGCTAGACACCAATTTATAGATACTCGTCACCACGCCTATACATCGTACTCGATCACATAGCAATTAGCAACAAGACTCAACTCATATTCCCTCAAGCTAGGGTTAAACCAACCACTTACCTCAAAGCCTTGAAATCCACTTAATCCTCAACTATCACTTTATCTCGCGGTTCCACCTCCAATTCGCTCGAATCTAGTCACAAATTGTTCAATTACTTTAATAAACACTATATGAATCAATTTGAATGCATAAAAATGATTTTCCCAAGTTTTTCCCAAAAATTCCAAAAACACCCCCAGGCCCACATGGTCAAATTCGAACCAAAATCCGGTTACCCATTTCCCTACGAACTCAAATATGTAATTTATTTTGAAATCGGATCTCAAATCGAGGTCCAACTTCCCAATTTATAGAAAAACCTAGGTTCTACCCAAAAACCCCAATTTCACCCATGAAAATCCTTGATTTCAAGTGAAAAACATGTTTAATGATGTTAAAGATTGAAAGAATTGAGTAAAAATCAACTTACAAGTGATTTGAGATGAAGTTTGCTCCTGAAAAATCGCCTATGGTATTTGGGTTTTGAAAGAATGGTAAAAAGTGGTGAAAATTCGACTAAGTATAAAATTTGATGGGCCTCGGATGTGGGAATTGCGAACAAAGCTTTGCATTTGCGAAGCCAGGGAAAAAATGGGACGTTCGCATTTACGATGTTATGCTTCGCATTTGCGATACCTGCCAGGATTCCTTCTTTTCGCATTTGCGATCAGGTGGTCGCATTTGCGATCATTTCTTCGCAAATGCGATACTTGCCTGGCCTCCCTCTTTTCGCATTTGCGATGGGGAATTCGCAATTGCGACTCTCGCATTTGCGAGAATATTTTTGCAAATGCGAAAGTACCAGACCTGACCTGTAATTTTTTTTCAAAGTTCAAAATGCAACTCGATACCTATCCAAAACTCACCCGAGCCCTCTGGGCTCCAAACCAAACATGTACACAACCTCAAAAATATCCTACGAACTTACTCGCACGATCAAATCGCCAAAATAACATCATATGCATAGAATCAAGCCTCAAAAATCATGATTTTCTTCTAAACTTCATGAACTTTCAAACTTGGAACTTATAGTCCGAAACACGTCAAATGACGTCCTATTTCGACCAAACTTCACAGAAAGCGCTTGAACAATATAGAAGATTTGTACCGGGTGTCGGAACCAAAATACGAGCCCGATACCTCAGTCTTTTGATCAATTTTCATCTATATTTTCTGTAATAATTTTAGAAAAACAATTTAACAGAAAATTCTTTCATCGGGCTCTAGACCACGGAATTCGAATCTGGGCACATGCCCGAGTCCCATATTTTTCTACAGAGCTTCCGGGGTCGTCCAATGTCGGGTCTGGGTCCGTTTACCAAAAATATTGACCAAAGTCAACTATAATCATATTAATATCAAAATTCTTCAAATCTTTCACAGAATTCACATAATTCATCATAAAAGTTTTCCGGCTATGCACCCGGATTGCGCACGCAAATCGAGGTAAGTAAAAATAAGGTTTTTAAGGCCTCAGAAGCACGGAACGAATGAGGAAACAGGTGATGACCCTTTGGGTCGTCACACATCGCCCTCATTTATGATATTTCCAAAAAACAAAATTGATATGAATGTCTTTTATTGTCAGAAGTTACTAATTTTCATTTATGCCCTGATCATTAAAATGGTTTTCTTTTATATATCAGTTGAGGATTGCTTCTAATTTATAACAACTATCATAAATAAAGGGGGAAAATCACCATCCAAGGTGACATCAAAGTCTAGCCAAATGCTCGGCAATAATCAATAACTCCAAGAAACAAAGGAGTAGTAAATATGCATTGCATACTCTTTATACGTTCACAGTCTTGTTACTATTAGACATAAATAATTTTATTTTGATCAGGACAAGAATCTAACAATCCAAATAATTATTACCACCAGGCTTATAAATAAAAAGTATAATTATTGTGATGTGGGCAAAGTTAATATTTCAACGTTAGGATGAATTACAAACACTTGGCTAAGCATGATATGATCAATAATAGTTTTCACACAAAATTCTGTATATAACCAAAGAGTTAACAACCCAAATTGAAATATATTACCTAGTTATTGCAATTGACAGCACCACAAACTTTTTAACTTCGATAAGAAAATCAAATTCAATTTTAGGGTGAAAAATAGAGACTAATTCGTGCTGATAACGTGTTATAAAATAAAAGCAATGCAGTAAAATGTAAATAAGAAGAGATAGAAAGAAGGAAGAAGTCTTTTCTTCTTTCACTTTGGTGTGTATTTCCATTGCAATTACGTAGCCTTTTATAGGTATAAAAAGTAAAGATGATGGACATAAAATAGGAGATTTAATCCTTATGCTATTCACAACATGAGCATCCAATGTAGCATCCAATGTACAAACTATTCATAACACAAAAATTATTTTTTCTCCACATATTAAAACATTGAACGCACTGATAGAGAAATTTCTCATTTCGCTACTATCTTGAGGGAAAGTATTTTTGGTGCCTCTTTGTCTTAGCAAATGGAGTAATATTTTCTTATTAGCCATATTGAAGGAGGAGAATATAAAAACTTACTGCTATTAATTAAAGGCCATGAATATAGTCACACATCTCTATAACACCATCCCTATATAATGATACTTTACTATAAAAATCAAGTTTTTTCGGAATCAATTTTTATGTTATGTTATAATATATGTGTTAGAATACTGTATTTGTAAAATAATTCTAGAGAAAATAAAATAACATATAAATAGAAATATAAATGAAATAGAAGTTAATCCGAGCCCACTGAATTCACAGTGTTTCCTTAAGGAATTTAACCCCCTCCTAGTACCCAAGGTTGTGGATTATTTTCTCCCAGGTTAGTACGAATTATACAATGGTGTAGTGGTACTTCAAACCCCAGTGTTTCAGCGAACACAAAGTTCGGTAGCAAATCACACTTACTTTTGCTTTCTTTGAACAATTTATGTTATTTTAAAATTATTAGACGTATTTATGTTTCATGTTGCACTTTGTTATTAATTTATTATGCATGCAATTTAATTTTACTATTGTTTTATTATTTTACTTTTTCGTCAAGCACTTTAATAATTATATTTCTACATATATATTACATATATTTTTATATAGTCATGATATGGTTTACAAGAAATTGCCTTAAACAAAAAAATTAAAAAAAAAAAGCCCGAAATTAAAAAAGTCCGTTATGCCCGCTAAGCCCACGAGCCCGGCCCGTTTAGCCCAGGATCACATGAGCTTAGGCCCGTCACGGGCTGGTCTCACCTGTTGAGCCCAAGAAGCCCGGGACCGTGAGGCCCGGGACCACCAGAGCCCAGGCCCGCTAAGCCCGGGCCCGTTAAGCCCGGCCCGTTTGGCCCATTTAGGCCCGGGCCCGGCCCATTGTACAGCCTTAATTGGAAAGAAGAAATTGAGTATATATCTAAAAAATTCTGGTTTATATCGACGTGACATGACACTTCTCCTAAGCTACAATTCTTATCTATCTAGAACATGTTATTAGATTTTTGCCCTTTTTCTCTTCATTCCTTTCCTGAGTTCGGAACCAAAGGGTTGCATTTTATGACTCAAGACATGAAAATAGGTGAAAATACTGTTGGGAACAATATTATGTATAACACATGTAAAACATGCACTATACCTTAACGGCCAGTATCCCGTTAAGGTATATATAGTGCATATAATATATGCGCTATACTTAGTATTTGCCTAAAGTTTAATCTCTTTCAGTTTTTGCATAAAGTTTTAGTTATGTATAACAACAATACAACAACAACAACAACAACAAAAAATACAGTGTGATCCTACAAATAGGGTATATGGAAGGTAGAGTATACATTGACCTTACCTTTATCTTGCGAGGGTAGAGAGACTGTTTCCAATAGATCCTTCGTGTATTAAGTACTAATTTTGAAACTATTTGATGTACATTGACTTATACAAATTTATGGATTCAACAGTAAAAAAAACATGCAGTTAAATGAGAGACTACATCCTTTATACAACAACAATAACAACCCAGTAAAATCCTACAAGTGGGGTCTGGGGAGGGTAGTGTGTATGCAGACCTTACCCCTACCCCGAAGGGGTAGAAAAGCTGTTTCCGAAAGACCCTCGGCTCAAGATAATAAAAAGACAAAGGAAAGAATATTAGATTCACCACGAAAATCATAGGAAAAAAAGAGAAAAATAAATAACTAAATAAATCAAAGCAAAAACGATAGTTAGTAAATGGGTTATGGAACCAAAATATAAAAAAATAAGGCATGACATTGACCCTAGCTATCTTAGACAAAACCCCACCGAGCTAGACTCACAAAGGTACAAAGTAACGCAATACTCAACTACCTCCTAGCCTACAACCGAAATACGCGATTTTCATAACTTCCTATCAAGTGTCATGTCCTCTGAGATCTGAAGCCTCGCCATATCCTTCCTGATCACCTCTCCCGAATACTTCTTAGGCCGCCCTCTACCTCTTCTCGTGTCTTCCATGACCAGCCGCTCACACCTCCTAACTGGAGCATCTGGGCTTCTCCTCTGTACATGCCCGAACCATCTGAGCCTTGCTTCCCGCATTTTGTCATCAATAGGGGCCACGTGCACCTTCTCCCGAATGTCATCATTCCTAATCCTATCCATCCTATTGTGCCCGCACATCCACCTCAACATTCTCATTTCTGCTACTTTCATCTTTTGGGTATGTGAGTTCTTAATAGGCCAACACTCAACCCCATACATCATGGCCGGTCTAACCACTGCTTTATAGAACTTACCTTTGAGTATTATTGGCACTCTCTTATCGCACAAGACTCCAGATGCTAACCTCCACTTCATCCATCCTACACCAATACGGTGTGTGATATCCTCATCGATCTCCCCTCCCCCGTGGATAACCGAACCAAGGTACTTGAAGCTGCCTCTACTTGGGATAACCTGTGCCTCAAGCCTCACATCCACATCTACTTCCCCGGCCCAGCGCTGAACTTACACTCGAGGTATTCCGTCTTCGTTCTGCTTAGCTTGAAACCCTTGGACTCAAGAGTCTGTCTCCAAACTTCCAATCTCTCGTTAACACCGGCTCGTGACTAATCAATCAGAACTATATCGTCGGCGAATAGCATGCACCATGGCACCACGGCGAATAGACTACATCCTTTATAGTTAAATAAAAACCAGACACAAAGTGAGTCACATCAGTTTAGTAACTATATTTCTAATACAAAGGAAAATGCAGGTTCAGGACATTAAATATTTCGACTTAGATACATATATATGTTAGCATGTTAAACAATTTTGAAACTCAAACTGCAAACTTGAACTCGAATCATCTTAATATATGTGCAAAAGACCGCAGCTAAACTCATCCGAATATCCCCTAATAGGCATTCCATGTCTGTCCAATCGACCAGAACCCGGATACACGCCTTTACTAGTGAAGTTGGTGCAAAAATTAGAACCTTTTTCCAAGTTAGTTCTTTTTGAGTACCTCTTTGTTGAATTTGACATATCATACTGAGGTCTTAGTTTTGATGCACTTATTGACCGCGTCTTTGCCTTAGCTGCCTCGGTGTAAGACATGTAGTTTGGATGATTATCGGAGTATCCACTCGAGCAGCTTCTTGTACCATCGGTACTCTTAGTTGGTGTAAATGGTCCTCTCCTCGAACGAGCACATTTCGATGATGCTGAATGAAGTTGTGGGCTATTATCAGCAGAGGAAAAACAGGTTTCATCCAGGCTATAACCTAATAGGTCTGAATTTAAGCTAAGATCAGAGGAATGTGGTTTACCACTATCTATTTCAAGGATCTTGCAAATATTATCAATTGAGCCAGTTCTTGCAAAAGAGCCTTGTATTTTATGCATTCTGTAGCTCATATGGTTTGAAGAATTCCTCTGCATTAATACCATTTTATGTTAGGCAAAAGTTTATGCAAATAGATAATGGGGAAAGCGTCCAAATTTACCTCTCGAGCATATGAAATACAATAACTAGAACATATCCAGCATATTCCCACAGAAAAGTATGGGGAGGGTTATGTGTATACAGACCTTGCCCCTACCTCGCGGAGGTGGAGAGGTAGTTACCAATAGATCCTCAGCTCACAAGAAGCAATTCACATCAGGTCTCTAGCATATGAAATATATTAATTTTTTTTTGCAATTATATTCTACGGAAAAGGGCATGATATATCCCTCTACTTTGTTTTATTGTTCAATCCTGTCCCCCGTTATACTTTCCGTCCAAATTTATCCCTGCCGTCCATCAAAGTTCTATATTTGCCCCTATTTTAATGGTCGGGACACGTGGCACATTCTGAATACGGAAAAGGGTCTGATATATCCCTATACTTTATTTTATTTTTCAATCCTATCCCTCGTTATACTTTCCGTCCAAGTTTACCAATGTCCTCCATCAAAGTTCTATATTTGCCCATATTTTAACGGTCGGGACACGTGACATATTTTAGGAGAAAGAATCAGTACAAAAACAAAAAAACTCCAAACCGCCCTAGAACCCATGACCCGCATGCTCGTTTTTTCTCTCTTAATTTTTTTCCAAACTTCTCTTAAATAAAAACTTTTAATCCGTGTAAGAGATTATCTTAGTCTGACAAAGAGATGAGGTTCAAAGACACAATTTCCGACGCAGGCGTGACTTCGTGAATGGTCTTGAGTACTTGGGCATGTATGAAATCTTACTATATTTATTTTAGCCGTAGAAATTACTTTCCCAACTTCATTGAACTGTTCGAAACTGGACTCAACCTCCTATCGTTGTTTTGAGATCACCGGAGAAAGAATTTCATCAAGCCCATCTGAAGTTTCAAATTTTCTACCACACCTATTTCAATTTTTTTTCTTAAATCAATGAGATTGAAAGAAAATACATATGCAAAGAATTGTGGGTGACTTCGAGCAGTTTTGTTTTCAAATGTGGAGTTTTATTGAGTGATAACAAGAGGAAGAAAAAAATGTAAGGGGGTGAGGAGTAAGAAAATAGAAGTAAAGAAAAAAATGGTGGCAACAAGCAAAGAAGTGACAAAACCTTGTGTCTTTGAACCTCATCTCTTTGTCGGACTAAGATAATCTCTTACACGGATTAAAAGTTTTTATGTAAGATAGGTATGGAAAAAAAATTAAGAGAGGAAAAACGAACATGCGGGTCATGGGTTCTAGGGCGGTTTGGAGTTTTTTGTTTTTGTACTGGTTCTTTCTCCTAAAATATACCACGTGTCCCGGCCGTTAATATATAGGCAAATATAGAACTTTGATAGAGGGCATGGATAAACTTGGACGGAAAGTATAACGAGGGATACGATTGAACAATAAAATAAAGTATAGGGATATATCAGACCCTTTTCCGTATTCAGAATGTACCACGTGTCCCGGCCGTTAAAATAGGGGCAAATATAGAATTTTGATGGATGGCAGGGGTAAATTTGGATGGAAAATATAACAGAGGATAGGATTGAACAATAAAACAAAGTAGAGGGATATATCAGACCCTTTTCCGTATATTCTATGGTCATTCATATCCTTGTCATTAGCAAGTCGTCCTGTACTTGCGCTTAACCTTAATATGGCTCTATCATGGATTGGTTCGATTCCACGTGTCAAAATACATAGGTAAAAAGGCCCAACGTGTCTCTCTAGTTGTCACTCTAGTCTGTAGTTATCTTCCATTGTTGTTGTTGTTGGAATTCCGTTAGGATCAAGGGCAGATGCGAGACGATTTCCAATCGTTGTAATATGAATGACATCAAAGTATAACAGAGTAAAGAGATATTTTCGACCATTTTCCCTAGATAATGAGTCTTCTGAAACATAAATAATCCAGCCAATACCTTAAGCATAAACATCTGATCATTCTTCATGCTCCTTGAAGCAGTAACATGCTCGAATTTATCAGGAGTTGCAGGACCCTATACACCAAGTTTCAGAAATACAATTATTAAACCAGGACAAAATCTTTATAAAACTAAAAATTTACCTCAATTAGTTGACAATTACTACAAGCTGTTATACTAATTAACATATTGCAAGCTTCATCTCAAGTATGAAAATGGAGGGGGAAAGTGATATTTTACCTACATGATGAAGAAATTGAATAGACGTGGCACTAAAATGAAGCGATTCAGAAACCTGAGATCGTCCAGGACGAGCTCTCGACTGAGCTCTTACCAATGCATGCATACGCCTTAGCATTTCAACACTTCGCTTCCTCACAATATGACCTCTTACTAATGCCTGAAGCTTCACAAGTCCCTTCAATGCCCTTAATGCTCTCCTTGACTTCAAATTACGCACAAAATAGAAAAATCAGTAAACTAGCTAGTCGTATAATCAAGTGCCATTATTGCAGCAGCGAATACAGAATTTCGAGCTAGTGAGATTAGAATGAGTGATTTTATTATTTGTATGCACTTTAATGTTTTTTTTACCAATGTGTACGTAGTTTGAGCAAAAAGGCAAAAGTAATGAGTTTAGTTTAAATATACAAAAACACGTTCTAGGTTCGCCTCTGCACATGTGACTTAGTATAATGTCAAGTGACACTAAATTCATGTTGTGTCAGGAGAAAACACTAAATTCCATAAAGAAATGGAGTTGTTTTAGATGGATGGTTTCTTATGGAACTTGGAACAAAAAGCATGATTTTTTTTCAAAAGTGATAGGCGCCCTAATCATTCATTTTCACACTTCCTAAAGTCTAAGTTTGACGTTTTCAGAAAATTAGGACAGATGACTAGTCACCAAACCTTGACCACTAAAACATGTTATTTATAGGTAAATATATTCTTATATTCAAATTCAGCAAAGTGGTCCACTAAAACATTCTCCCGATTAACGCTTAGATGTTTACACACCAAATATATATATATATATATGTTATTTGTTTTTTAAATATGCATTTATTACTTATCATGGTTAATTACTGCATACTTATCTATTATTTAACTGTCTTAATAAAATTTGGTATAAACATTAGATGCGGATAAACTTTTCGATGCTTCTGTTCTTTTGATCAAACTAAACAACCTTTCATTTTCTCTTTGTTTTTCTTTTTCTATGATAAGGAAGCATCATAAGAGTGAAGATAGTCTAAAACTTAAAAGCAACAAAAGAGTACCCATTGCCAAATTCGTGTAATATTAAATAGGGCCATAAAAAATATCATAAATGTTTTGCACGTAAAAAATTTCTTGCACCATGTTTACATCAAATGAATAATATAGTTATTTTATATATTTTAATATACATACCCTGAAAGTATTAACTTTTATTCCCAGTACAAAATTTCTCTCTTCTTACTAAAACATAATTACACGTGTTACGCAAAATTTATTTACACAGTCAGTGTATATGAGTTAACTCTATAAGAAAAGACTAATAACTCCCTCTTGTTATGACTACTTATATTTCTCGAAGTACAAAAATTAACGAATGACACTCAAACTCTGCACCGATTTTATCAAGGAGTGTCAAAGTATAAATAATTAAATACATCGAAAAGTTAAGAAGAATCAATGTTTAATAAATATACATAAAATAAAAAAAATTATCTAGCAATATATTGTATTTTTTTGGCAAAGGGATATCGCTCCACAGTCACACCCCTTTCTTCAATGTGGTTCCGCGGCACCGACCACAAAATTTTCTAGTTTTGGATATTTAGGTCCTCACGGTTCCAAATTATTCTACTTTCCTCTTCTCTATTGTATACATTTCACACCAGAACCCTAACCCCACGCCACCCCCTGCGCCCTACCCCTACGGCCCAACTCCCAAAAAGAATTTTAAGAAAAAAAAGATATTAACAAAATCTACACGTGCAAGTTTTTGCGCAGATCAACATTCCATTGAGTAGTATCGGATAATTCTGTTCATTAGGCAAAGGAAAAGAAAGCATCTGATTTGTTATTTTCTTCTCTTTTTTTTGTCGGAATTTAAACTCTAATCTCTCATGGTTTTGTTTTATTTCATTGATTGTCAATCCACTCTGACCCCCATTAACTTTATGTGCCTGTTAAATCCATTAATTGTTGCATGAAAATAGCAGTCGTGAGAGTGAGACTTCCTGTATTGAACGTAACTAAAAGAAAGGTAATTGTCCCTTTCATAAAGACTAGTAAAATGTCTAGTTTCTTTGTCGAGATAGTCACAAAATCTTTTACATCTTTTTCACCGTCCTTTACAAATTACGAGTAAATTGTTCCTATCAAGAATATTGGTGGAATTTACAAAATGGAAAAATAAAAAAAAGAGTGGATTACCCCTCCATTTCATTGTACGTGAAAATGTTCAAAACATGAGGCTCGAATAATTTAACTTCCAATGTGAATTGAGAATAATTTTTAAAAAAAAAAAATTATATATTAAAATAAAATAGTAAGAAAAATAGCTAATTTGACATCAAATGAAACAAAGAGAGTACTTTATAACTAACCAGATAAGCTCGGAAATGTGATTGTATCACGACGGCAGCCCATTCTTCACGACTCAAAACGACACCGTTCCACGTCGTCACTGCTGCTGTACCACCGCTACTAGCTGTCAGCTCCACCACCTCTTCTACCGTGACGGGGCTGTTGGTGGGGTCCGCTGCACAAAGGCATATGTAGCATATAGTATAATTTTACTGAACTAGTGTTTACGTAGAGATATATGCTTTTTTCGTTCCGATTTATGCGGGTTTAAGATATGTGGTTTTACAAGTATAAAAGCGTTACATTAAAAGTAAAATGAAAAATCTAATGTTACATTATTTCCAAATATATATAGAAATGTCACATTTTTCTCGAAAAGAATTTATAAGAAAATACTATATAGTATGTTAAAATATCAATAAAATTTTACGTAAATGTTAAATTGTGAACTCACAACTGTAAAAACATATAAAGATTGAATTTACCAAATTTAGATCTTGAATCTGTCTCCGTCGCTACTACGTCATTTCTATCGTGAACTGACGTGGAGACACCATAGTGGTGTGATCTATCAGGGTGGTGATCATGGTGGCGCTGTTGAAAATCCTTATCTCTGTAGGATTTAACGTCACTCCATTTCTTTTGTAGTGATGAAGAAGAAGAGGAGGAGTCAGGTTTCTTGAAACTGAAGAGTGCTTTGAACCATTTGGATGCTTTGCGCATATTGTTTCAAATTAAAGACTGAAAATTTAAAGAGGTTTATCACATGATAAGGGGACTCAAGTAAGAAAGGGAGAGAAGAGAAGAAGAAGAAGGATAGTGGTTGGGAATGAGAGAAGATTTGTGAAAGTTTTGAGAAGTCAAATGTAATGTGCTATCCCGTAGGACATTGGGATAATATGTATGAATTCTTCTTCTTTAGATCACCAATTTTATATATTTTGCCCATTAAAAAAAACACTGCTTATGTGTAGAGGATGTTATATTTTTGGTGTGTTCTATGTTTTTAATGACACATTTTTTGGACGATTATATGTAGTTATGGATAACTTGATAAAGTAATTTTTTATATTGTGATCAGCGTATAAAAGTTTATTCTATACCAATAGTATTAATATTATTCTCGAATTTTCTTATTTTTAGATTTCTATTACTTTGTGTGTTTTTTTTGTTGCTTTGGTTACCTTATGATTTTGTTGTTGTTAGTGCTTCTTTTTTATGGCTTCTCTACTACTGTATTTTTTTCTTCCAAAATGGGTGTAGTTATGCTTTCCTTGAGTCGATAGTCTATCAAAAAAATACTTTTTACTTTCACATGGTAGGGATAACGTATGTATACACTTTTAAATTACACGAATATCCTAATTCAATGCTAGGTAACCAAGTTAGTATCCTAGCGGAGCTCTTGAAGGGTGGAACTTTAATGTAATTGTAGATCCATTAGAAAAAACTTTGGGGGTCGGCCTCCTGACTTCAACGCCTTTATTGAAGTGATGAGCTTTGAAGATATGATTTTCTTGTTTGAATTATTTGATTGGGCTTTTGATCGAGGCCAACCCTGCACTACTATTGAGTAGCGACAGAAGTCGAAGCAGCTTTTACCCGATTAAGGTCGGGATCGATTTCAACAGGGAGCTAGATATTGGAGTCGGGTGTCTATCTAAAGCGGAGTTGTGTATTTGCTCCAAATTACACTTCTACACATTTTTGGTTTTGATTATGATTATAATTTTATAAAACTACAATGCTCAATTAAACTAAAATAAGCTAAGATTAAACTATTGCGAGTTGTTCAAATGATTAAAAATCATTAGGGTAGTGACTTCGCCTAGGTGGTCAATTGACGGGTACTTGAGTTGTGACGACCCAAAAGGTCATTACCTGTTTTCTTATTCATTCTGTGCTTCCGAGGCCTCGAAAACTTCATTTAGTGTTGCCTCAATTTGCGTGCAAAGTCCGGGAGCGTAGCCAGAAAGCTTAAATATGAAATTCTGTGAAAAATGCTAATTTTTTATGTTAAAATGAATAAATTTGACTCCAGTCAATATTTTGGGTAAATGGACCCGGACTCGTGATTTGATAGTCCCAGAAGGTCTGTAGGAAAATATGGGACTAGGGCGTATGCCCAGAATCAAATTCCGAGGACCCGAGCCCGAGAAATGAATTTTTAAAGGAAATTATTTTTCTGAAAATGTTAAGAAAAATTGAAATGAAGTTTGATTAGAAAGTGATGGTAACGGGCAAGTATTTTAGTTTCGGCGCCCGATACAAGTCTTATATATAGTTTAAGTCCTTTCTGTGAAGTTTGGTTAAAATCGGACGTCGTTTGACGTGTTTCGGACTTGAAGTTCTAAATTTGAAACTTAATGAAGTTTGAAGAAAAAAACTCTTGAATTTGAGGTTTGATTCATTATTTTTGATATTATTTTGGCAATTTGATCGCACAGCTAAGTTCGTATGATGTTGTTGAGTCAGTGCATGTGTTTGGTTAGGATCCCCGAGGGCTCGGGAGTGATTCGGAGGTGTTTCGAAATGGTTTTTGGCTTAAGAAATGTTGCAGGTTTTCTGCTGTTAGTGCCCAGGGAGTTTACCCTTCGCGTTCACGTGGCATCGCTCGCGAACGCGTAAGGAAAATCCCAGTTGCCATGTTGTCTTCATCGCGAACGCGAACGCGAAGCTCAGGGGGGAGACCCTTCCCGAACGCGGCCCATTACTCGCGAACGCGTAGGATACAGGGGGAAGGGGTCACCATTTGTTCTACACGAACGCGTATGTGAGCACGCGAACGCGAGGCTCCTGGAGAACTACTCTTCGCGAACGCGAGCCACTATACGCGAACGCGTAGGTTTAATTCGCCCAGTTATTTTTAAAACCCAAACAGAACCCTTACGGGATTTTTACAAAATTTCTAAAGTTCCTTCTTCTCCAACGCTCTAGGGCGACCATTGAAGCATATTTTCACCATTAACTCATGGGTTAGTAATCTTTAACTGGTTTCCTTCATTTTTCATCAACATCTATTGAAATTCTAGGCCTAAATCATATAATTAAAGGTAGAAATTAGGGAATTGGGTAGAATTAGAGCTTTTTGATTCTTCTTGATTTAGACCTCGTTTTGGGGTCGAACTTGAAAACAAATTATATATTCTAGTTCGTGGGTGAATGGGTGATTTGATTTTAGTCCGAACCTCGTGTTTTGACCAAACGGGCCCGGGGTCGATTTTTGGGATTTTGGGAAGAACGCTTGGGAAACTATAAGTAGGCATTGGATTCAAATTGTTTAGCATGTATTGATGTTGTGAAGTCATTTATGTATAGAATTGATTGATTTGGAGCCGAATTCGAGAGGGAAAGCGATAATTGAGGATTGATTTGGCCATGGAAGTTTGAGGTAAGTGTTTGGTCTAACCTTAGCTTGAGGGATTAGGAGTTGAGTCTTATTTGCTACGTGCTAATTGTCGAGTACGGTGTATAGGCATGGTGACGAGTATCTATACATTGGTGTCTAGCATGACCATGAATCTTTATATTGCGGATATTCTGATTTTGTTGTATCTTTCATGCCTTAATGATGATTTCTATATGTTAAAAAAGCATGTGAAAGAAATTGGGATCTTTGAACTACGAGGAGCATTGGCTCGACTTATAATACGAATTGTGAAAGTATATGAGATAATTGAACCCTTTGGAGCACTAGCTCAAGTGGTAAAGTGAGTTATAAAGTAAGAAGTGAAAGAAAGAGAAAGAGTTATTGAATTGTTCCCTTGCCGGGATTTAGCTTGTTTAATTGTATTCCCTCGCCGATATTCCTATCATTATTTGCCTACTCCCTTTCCCCTTTGTTTGTGATTGTTGTGTAGGTGAGTAAGAGTGTTAAAGCACGAAGGGTGATGCCGTACATTGTTTGCTATTGTGAGGAAAGAGTGTAAAGCACGAAGAGTGATGTTGTGCCATACGATGTACCATTCCGTACTGATATTCATTGATTATATGGTGAGGAAAGAGAGTAAAATCACTAAGGGTGATGCGTGCATATTGTTATTATATGATTGATTGATGAGGATGATATTAAAAGTACGAAGGGTGATGTCGAGCACTTTTTATCATGATTATTTCTTGGGTGAGGACGAGAGTAAAAGCACGAAGGGTGATGCCGTGCAAATTGTTGATTTCTGATTCTTGTTAGTATTCTAGTTTTGTTGCTTCTCTCCTTCCTTGATGTTTCCTATTCTTAACTGTTATCTCCCCCATAACATGTTTCCCTTCCCACATTGAATGGTTATTTTTCTATATTTCTTTTTCGCTATATATATATATATATATATTTGAACTGCACAGGTTTATTTGGTATTCTGGTCCTAGCTTCGTCACTACTTCGCCGAGGTTAGGCTAGGCACTTACCAGCACATGGAGTAGGTTGTGCTCATACTACACTCTGTGCTCTTTTGCACAGATCCAGGTATTGGACAGCAACAGTAGCCAGGGAGCCATCTTTCAGTCCACGAGATCCCGGGATAGTCCTGCAGGCGTCCGCAGGCCTGGCATCTCTTCTATCTCTTTTATGCCCTGTTCCCTTTTGTACCGAGACAGAGTTTTATTTTATTGTTTCAGACAGTCTGTGTACGTTGTGACTACAGATGCTGGGTAGAGACATGTATTGGTTATTGCGTATTTTGATTTTCTATTTATTTAAGACTTCCACTTTCATATTCAATTCTGTTGTTTTCATGTTATTACTGGTAATTGTTAAAAGAGGTAATTGGTTAATGAAAAAGGTAGTTAAAGGTTGGCTTGTCTAGCTCTCAATAGTAGGCGGCATCACGACTCCCGATGGTTGGGAAATCCAGGTTGTGACAAGTTGGTATCAGAGCTCTAGGTTACATATGTCTCACAACTCATGGACAAGCTTAGTAGAGTCTGAGGGATCGGTACAGAGACGTCTGTATTTATCCCCCAGAGGCTACAAAGTTAGGAAAATCTCACATTTGTTCTTTCTTGTCGTGCGAATTTGTTCCTCAAATGCTAATCAAATTTTTACTCTGTTCTTTCACAGATGGAGAGAACACACGCTTCCTCATCTATCGCTCAGTAGCCCGAGCCCCCAGTAGTAGCTCCCACTAGGAGCAGAGGGCGAGGCCGAGGCCGTGCCAGAGGCTGAGGTAGGGGCAGCAGCAGGAGGGGCTTAGACTCCTGCTACACGCACTTCAGAGTAGGTAGCTCCCTAGATTCAAGTTCCAGCGGTTCAACCAGCTGTGGCAGTTTAGCCGGGTGCAATGACTCAGACCGGCAATAGGGCGGCTATGTCCGCCGATGCTTTGTGGAGGCTGGATAGGTTCACCAAGCTCTTCACTTCCACATTCAGTGGTGCATCTACTGAGGATCCCCAGGATTATCTGGATAGTTGTCATGAGGTTCTTCGAAACATGGGGATCGTTGAGACCAATGGAGTGGATTTTGCTACTTTTCGTCTGTCTGGATCCGCCAAAATTTGGTGGAGGGATTATTACTTAGCTATACCAGCGATTCGCCATCTTTGACATGGGAGCAGTTCACAGTGTTGTTTATGGAGAAGTTTCTCCCCGTTACTCAGCGAGAGGCTTATCAGAGGTAGTTTGAGCGCCTCCAACAGGGTTCCATGACGGTCACTCTGTATGAGACCAGGTTCATTGAACTAGATCGCCATGCTCTTGTTATACACCCTACCGAGAGAGAGATGGTGATGAGGTTTATTGATGGCCTTATTCAGCCGATTCGTCTTTAGATGGCCAAGGAGGCCGGGAGAGAAATTACATTTAAGGAGGCAGCCAATATGGCCCGCAGAGTTAAGATAGTTCTATCAGAGGGAGGTGGTCATGGGTCGGATAAGAGGCCCCGTCATTCAGGCAGATTTAGTGGTACCTCGTCTGGGAGTAGATATTCATATGGTATAGGCCCTCCTCCTAGGCCCTTTCAGTCGGCTCTCCAGGTCTCCCATAGTACTTCAGGTGGTCATGGTTCTCAGACGCACTATTTATATCAACAGCCTTACAGTGCACCACCAGCTCCCATCAGTGCACCACAGCTTCAGAGTTTCTGAGGTGGTTATTCAGGTCGACAGGACCAGCAGTCTCAACAGTAGAGAGCTTGTTACACTTGTGGTGATCCGGGTCACATTTCTAGATTTTGCCCTCGAGCACCGGGTAGTCCTCAGCATCAGGGTTCTCGTGCCATGGTACATGCACCAGGTGTTCGACGGCCCACCCAGCCAGCTAGATGTGGGGGTAGAGGTGCTAGAGGTGGAGGTAGAGGTCCTAGAGGTAAAGATCATGCCGCTAGAGGTGGAGGCCAGCCAGTAGCAGTCCGTCCCAGAGATGTGGTTCAGGGTAGTGGGGCCCAACCATGATGTTATGCCCTTCCAGCCAGACCTTAGGCTAAGTCTTCAGGTGCAGTCATTACAGGTACCATTCTGGTTTGTGATAGATATGCTTCAGTGCTATTTGATCCAGGGTCTACGTATTTGTATATGTCATCTTATTTTGCACCGTACCTGGTCATGCCTAGTTATTCATTGAGTATTCCTATTTATATGTCTACACCGATGGGTGATTCTATTGTGGTCGATCGAGTTCATCGTTCTTGTGTTGTGGTGATTGGGGGTCTTGAAACCCGTGTCGATTTGTTGCTTTTAGACATGGTCGACTTTGATGTTATATTGGGGATAGACTGATTATCCCCATACCAAAGCTATCTTGAATTTCCATGCCAAGATTGTAACCTTAGCCTAACCGGATTTGCCCCGTTTAGAGTGGAGAGGGATTCCTGGTCATTCTACCCACAATGTCATTTCATATGTGAAGGCTCGGCGTATGATCGAGAAGGGGTGTTTGGCCTATCTGGCGTATGTTCGTGATTCTAGTGTTGAGGTTCCTTCCATTGATTCGGTACCCATGGTTCATGAGTTTCCAGAGGTTTTCCCTTCAGACCTGCCTGGGATGCCACCCGATAGGGATATTGATTTTTACATCGATCTGGCTCCAGGAACCCAGCCCATTTCTATTCTGCCATATCGCATAGCCCCGCCAGAGTTGAAGGAGTTGAAAGAGCAGTTGTAAGACTTGCTTGAGAAGGGTTTCATTAGACCCAGCATTTTGCCTTGGGGTGCGCCGGTGTTGTTTGTAAAGAAAAAGGATGATTCGATGAGAATGTGCATTGATTACCGACAGTTGAACAAGGTTACAATCAAGAATAAGTATCCATTGCCAAAGATTGATGATTTGTTCGATCAGCTTCAGGGTGCCAAGGTATTTTTAAAGATAGATTGAGATCTAGCTACCATCAGTTGATGATTAGGGTATCTGATGTCCCTAAGACAACATTTCGCACTCGGTACGAGCATTATGAGTTCTTGGTTATGTCATTCGGGCTGACAAATGCCCCAACAGCTTTTGTGGATTTGATGAACCGAGTGTTCAGGCCTTATTTGGACTTGTTCGTGATAGTCTTCATTGATGATATTCTGGTATATTCCCGCAGCCAGGAGGAGCACGAGCAACATCTTAAAGTGGTTCTTCAGACTCTGAAGGATAGTCAGCTATATGCAAAAATTTTGAAGTGTGAGTTTTGGTTGAGTTCAGTTGCATTCCTGGATCATGTCGTATCAGCATAGGGTATTCAGGTTGACCCGAAGAAGATTGAGGCAGTCAAGAACTGGCCTAGACCAGCATCAGCTACAGAGATTCGGAGTTTCTTGGGATTGGCAGGCTACTATCATCAGTTCGTGGAGGGGTTCTCATCTATCGCAGCCCCGATGACCAGGTTGACCCCGAAGGGTGCCTATTTCAGGTGGTCGGACGAGTGTGAGGCGAGCTTTCAGAGGCTCAAGACAGCTCTGACTACGACACCGGTGTTAGTTTTGCCCACATGTTTAGGGCCTTATACAGTTTATTGTGATGCTTCCCGTATTGGGCTTGGTGCAGTGTTGATGCAGGATGGCAAAGTTATTGCCTATGCTTCGAGGCAGTTGAAGATTCATGAGAAGAACTATCCAGTGCATGATTTAGAGTTGGCAGCCATTGTTCACGCATTGAAGATTTGTAGGCACTATCTGTATGGTGTGGCATGTGAGGTGTTCACTGATCACAAGAGTCTTCAGTATTTGTTCAAGAAAAAGGAGTTGAATTTGAGGCAAAGGAGATGGTTGGGTTGTTGAAGGATTATGATATTACTATCTTATATCACCCGGGGAAGGCGACTGTGGTGGACGGTGCCTTGAGTAGGAAGTCAGCCAGTATGGGCAGTCTTGCTTATATTCCGGTCAGTCAGAGGCCGCTTGCTTTGGATGTTCAAGCCTTAGCCAATCGATTCGTGAGGTTGGATATTTCTGAGCCTAGTCGGGTGTTAGCTTGAACGGTCGCTCATTCTTCATTATTGGAGCATATCCGTGATTAGCAGTTTGATGATCCTCATTTGTGTGTCCTCAGAGACACGATGCAGTGAGGAGGTGCCCAACAGGTTACCTTAGATCTTGAAGAGTCTTGAGACTACAGGGGCGAGTTTTATGCCCAATGTGGATGGCTTCGAGAGCTGATTTTAGAGGAGGCCCATAGTTCCCGGTACTCTATTCATCCGGGCCCCGTAAAGATGTATCAGGATTTACGACAGCATTATTGGTGGCGTAGAATGAAGAAGGATATTGTTGTATATGTGGCTCGATGTTTTAATTGTCAGCAGGTTAAGTATGAGCATCAGAGGCTTGGTGGATTTTTTCAGAGGATTGAACTTCCCGAGTGGAAGTGGGAGCGGATCACTATGGGTTTCGTTACTGGACTTCCGCTGACCCGGGAGAAGTTTGACACAGTTTGGGTCATTGTTGATAGGATGACCAAGTCAGCGCATTTCATTCCTGTGTTGGCAATCTCCTATTTATCTGAGAGGTTGGCTGAGATTTATATCCGGGAGATTGTTCGCCTTCATGGTGTGCCGGTATCTATCATTTCGGACCGAGGTACGCAGTTTACCTCGCATTTCTAGAGTGCAGTTCAGCGAGAGTTAGGCACCCAGGTTGAGTTGAATACAACATTTCATCCTCAGACGGGCGGGCAGTCCGAGCGGACTATTAAGATATTGGAGGATATGCTCCAAGCTTGTATTATTGACTTTAGAGGTTCGTGGGATCAGTTCTTGCCTTTAGCAGAGTTTTTTTACAACAATAGCTACCAGTCGAGCATCCAGATGGATCCTTATGAAGCTTTATATGGTAGGCAGTGTCGATTTCTAGTTGGATGGTTTGAGCCGAGAGAGGCTCGGTTGTTGGGTACAGATCGGGTTCAGGAGGCCTTGGACAAGGTAAGGATCATTCAGGATAAGCTTTGTACAACTCAGTCTAGGCAAAAGAGTTATGCAGACCGCAAGGTTCGAGATGTAGTTTTTATGGTTGGTGAGCAGGTATTGCTCCGAGTGTCGCCTATGAAGGGCGTGATGAGATTTGGGAAGAATGGCAAGCTTAGCCCTAGATTCATTGGTCCGTTTGAGATTCTTGATCAAGTGGGAAAGATGGCTTATAGACTTGCATTACCGCCTAGCTTATCAGCTATTCATCCAGTTTTTCATGTTTTCATGCTCTGGAAATATCACGGCGACCCATCCCACGTGATAGATTTCAGCACTGTCCAGTTGGACAAGGACTTGTCCTATGAGGAGGAGCCGGTAGCTATTCTAGACCGGAAGGTTCGTCAGTTGAGATCCAAGAGTTTCCCTTCTGCTCGTGTTCAGTAGAGAGGTCAGCCTCCTGAGGCATCGAACTAGGAGTCCGAGTCCTAGTCCAATATGCGGAGCCGTTATCCTCATCTGTTCCACGACTCAGGCACTTCCTTCTTCTGTCCGTTCTCGAACGAACAATTGTTTTAGAGGTGGATAATGTGATGACCTAAAGGGGCATCACCTATTTACTTATTCATTCTGTGCTTCCGAGGCCTCAAAAACTTCATTTAAAGTTGCCTTGATTTACGTGCGCAGTCTGAGCTCGTAGCCGGAAAGCTTAAATATGAAATTCTGTGAAAAATACTAAATTTTGATGTTAAAATGAATAAATTTGACTCCGGTCAATATTTTGGGTAAATGGACCTGGACTCGTGATTTGACGGTCCCGAAGGGTTCGTAGGGAAATATGGGACTCGGGCATATGCCCGGAATCAAATTCTGAGGTCCCGAGCCCGAGAATTAATTTTTAAAGGAAATTGTTTTTCTGAAAATATTAAGGAAAATTGAAATGAAATTTGATTAGAAAGTGATTGTAACGGGCCCATATGTTGGTTCTGGTGCCCGGTATAGGTCTTATATATAGTTTAAGTCCTTTATGTGAAGTTTGGTTAAAATCGGACGTCGTTTGACGTGTTTCGGACTTGAAGTTCTAAATTTGAAACTTAATGAAGTTTGAAGAAAAAACTCTTGATTTTGAGGTTGGATTCATTATTTTTGATGGTATTTTGGCAATTTGATCGCATGGTTAAGTTCGTATGATGTTGTTGAGTTAGTACATGTGTTTGGTTAGGTGCCTCGAGGGCTAGGGAGTGATTCAGAGGTGTTTTGGAATGGTTTTTGGCTTAAGAAATATTGCAAGTTGTCTGCTGTTAGTGCCAAGGGATTTTACCCTTCGCGTTCGCGTGGCATCGCTCGCGAACGCGTAAGGAAAAATCCTAGGTGCCATGTTGTCTTCATCGCGAACGCGAAGCTCAGGGGGGAGACCCTTCGCGAATGCGGCCCATTACTCGCGAACACATAGGGTACAGGGGGAAGGGGTCACCATTTGTTCTACGCAAACGCGTCTGTGAGCACACGAAGAAGAGGCTCCTGGAGAACTACTCTCCGCAAATGCGAGCCACAATACGCGAATGAGAAGGCCAAACAGCCTGACCCATCGCGAATGCGTAGGTTTAATTCGCCCTGTTATTTTTAAAACCCAAAATAGAACCCTTACGGGATTTTTGCAAAATTTCCAAAGTTCCTTCTTCTCCAAAGCTCTAGGGCGATCATTGAACCATATTTTCACCATTAACTCGTGGGTTAGTAATCTTTAACTAGTTTCCTTCATTTTTCATCAATATCTGTTGAATTTCTAGGCCTAAATCATGTAATTAAGGGTAGAAATTAGGGAATTGGGTATAGTTAGGACTTTTTGATTCTTCTTGATTTAGACTTCGTTTTGGGGTCGAACTTGAAAACAAATTATATATTCTGGCTCGTGGGTGAATGGGTGATTTGATTTTGGTCCGAACCTCGTGTTTTGACCAAACGGGCCCGGGGTCGATTTTTGGAATTTTGGGAAGAACGCTTGGGAAACTATAAAGAGGCATTGGATTAAAATTGTTTAGCATGTATTGATGTTGTGAAGTCATTTATGTATAGACTTGATTGATTTGGAGCCGAATTCGAGAGGGAAAGCGATACTTGAGGATTGATTTGGCCGTGGAAGTTTGAGGTAAGTGTCTGGTCTAACCTTAGCTTGAGGGATTAGGAGTTGAGTCTTATTTGATACATGCTAATTGTCGAGTACGGCGTATAGGCATGGTGACGAGTATCTATACATTGGTGTCTAGCATGACCGTGAGTCTTTATATTGCGGATATTCTGATTTTGTTGTATCTTTCATGCCTTAATGATGATTTCTTTATGTTGTAAAAAGCATGCGAAAGAAATTGGGATCTTTGAACTACGAGGAGCATTGGCTCGAGTTATAATATGAATTGTGAAAGTATATGAGTGTTAAAGCACGAAGGGTAATGCCGTACATTGTTTGCTATTGTGAGGAAAGAGTGTAAAGCACAAAAGGGTGATGTCGTGTTGTACGATGTACCATTCCGTACTGATATTCATTGATTATATGGTGAGAAAAGAGAGTAAAACCACGAAGGGTGATGCCGTGCATATTGTTATTATATGATTGATTGGTGAGGATGATAGTAAAAGCACGAAGGGTGATGTCGTGCACCTTTTATCATGATTATTGCTTGGGTGAGGACGAGAGTAAAAGCATGAAGGGTGATGCCGTGCAAATTGTTGTTTTCTGATTCTTGTTGGTATTCTAGTTTTGTTGCTTCTCTCCTTACTTGATGTTTCCTATTCATAACTTTTATCCCCCCATAGCATGTTTCCCCTCCCACATTGACTGGTTATTTTCCTGTATTTCTTTTCCGT
>MU726449.1:0-21046 GCA_026770625.1 Nicotiana glauca | reverse complement strand
ATATATATATATATATATATATATATATATATATATATATATTTGAACTGCACAGGTTTATTTGGTAGTCTGGTCCTAGCCTCGTCACTACCTCGTCGGGTTTAGGTTAGACACTTACCCACACATGTGGTCGATTGTGCTGATACTACACTCTGTGCTCTTTTGCACAAATCTAGGTATTGGACAACAACAGTAGCCAGGGAGCCGTCCTTTAGTCCACGAGATCCCGAGGTAGTCCTGCAGGCATCCGCAGGCCCGACATCTCTTCTATCTCTTTTATTCCCTATTCCCTTTTGTACTGAGACAGAGTTTTATTCCGTGTACGTTGTGACACCTGATGCTGGGTAGAGACATGTATTGGTTATTGTGTATTTTGATTTTCTATTTCTCTAAGACTTTCTCTTCCATATTCAATTTTGTTGTTTTCATGTTATTACTGGTAATTGTTAAAAGAGGTAATTGGTTAATGAAAATGGTAGTAAAAGGTTGACTTGCCTAGCTCTCAATAGTAGGCGCCATAACGACTCCCGATGGTTGGGAAATCCGGGTCGTTACATGAGCCTAAGGCATGATTGTCACATTTGGGGAGTATGATATAACTATTGCATGATTCTACTCACTCTGTACCTCTCGGTAGTTCGAGTAATTTTGCCCGAATTGACTTTATCAAGACCAATTGGGTATGCAAATTTGCACTAGCAATCAAGGTTCAAGTCGGGTATTACTATCTCTAGGTTTAACCCTTTAATTGGGTCTATCAATCTCTTAAGTATGCCCCAATTTCTTGTTGGACCAATTTCACAGACTTATGCTCACTTTCTCAAGAAGAGCCAAAGTGAACTAAACACAAACTAGTGTTTGCAACCACTAATTCGAAAATTAAACATGAAATTAGTCTAAATATCAGACACCCATAGTCAATCAAGCCATATAAATAACAAGACCCATCAATTACCCACACTAGGATTGAGCCACAACCCTAGTTTATGGGTCTAGCTACTCATAATTAAAGAAGAAAACAAAGAAATAGATGACGAAAAACACCTATTGACTAATTGCTAAATTAAACTTGAAGATTCAATGTTGAAATGAAGCTAAAATTACTCAAAATAGCTAAAATAAACGAAGTCACGAGCGCAACCTTTAGTACAGACCATCTGATGACCTAAAAATGGGAAAAGAATCTATTTATACTAGACTAAAAATCTTGGACAAAAATACCCTTGCAGGGCTAGTGTGGACCGCACAAAATGCAGTGCGACCGCACTAAGGCTCTCTGAACTTGGGCAATGCGGACCGCACAAAATCGAGTGCAGCCGCAGTGGCTTCTAGTGCGGTCCGCATGAAATGGAGCGCGAACCGCATTGGGCTTCCATCTTCAATCTGGCAACTCTATGAATCTTGGCTCTGCGGACCACACTAAATTGAGTGTGGCTGCAGTGACTCCAGTGCAGACCGCAGGAAATCCTTTGCGGCCGCATTATCCTTTTTGCCTGAGTTGCATACTCTCTGAACTTCACTTGTGCGGACCGCACAGAATGGTGTGCGGCCGCACTGGTCCTGTTTGACTGAGTTTTGCCTTATTTTGGTACTTGTGCAGGTTTCACTCCTTTATGATATCTTGTTACCTTGTTGATAAATTTTGCAATCAAGCACAACTTGTGAACCTTTTGGGACTATTTTGTACACATTTCTAATAAAACTCAAGCACGAAGGAGTGTAAAATATATCATAATTCCTAGTTATTAGCTTTCAATGACAACAAATTGACTTGGAGAAAGGGGGCTTACTTGTGACCATATGTCGGGCAGGGTGTGTGAAACTTAGATGTTGAAGCACGCACACTTTCTTTATCTTATGGTATGGGTAAGGTATCTAAGGCGATTAAACAAAAAGACCTAGGAACGTGCAAAAAGGATTGTTTTCCAACCGTAAAGTACCCAAGTTCAGGAATTGCAAGTGATTATTCACGATCTCCTTGCTGAAGGTACAAATCGAATTAATACTAATGTTGAAAGTAGTAATATTAGCATTTTTACTAACAAATTTTTTATTGAAGGTCTTGTCATCAATGAAGAATTCCAAGTTGCAGCGATGATTGAGAAGTTGCCTTATTTGTAGAAATACTTCAAAAACTACTTGAAACACAAACGAAAGGAGATGTCGCTTGAAGATTTCATTATTCGGTTAAGAATCGAAGAGGACAATAAAGCTGCTGAAAAGAGAGGTCGTGGAAACTCAATAATAATGGGAGCAAATATTGTTGAGGATACTTCTCAAAATAAGAGAAAAAGGAAGCAGACTTCTAGACCAAAAAGTAATCCAAGCAAGAAGCGATTCAACGGAAATAACTACAACTGTGGGAAAGTTGGACATAAATCTATAGATTTTCATGCTCCGAAGAAAGACAAGAAGAAGGGTCAAGCAAACATGGTTGAAAACACGGAGATGTTGATGACTTGTTTGCTATGCTTTCTGAATGCAACCTGGTGGGAAATCCTAAGGAGTGGTGGATTGATTCTTGAGCCAGTCGCCAAGTTTGTGCTATTAGGGAAGCTTTTGCTACATATGCTTCTGTTGGACCCGAAGAGACACTTTCTATGGGAAATGCTGCAACGGACAAAATTAAAGAATGTGGGAACATATTTATGAAAATGACTTTTGGCAAGGTGGTGACTTTGAACAACGTCCTTCATGTTCCCGAGATTAGGAAGAACTTAGTCTCTGCTGGACTTCTTGTTAAGAACAGTTTTAATTATGTATTTGTATCCGATAAGGTTGTAATAAGTAAGAATGAAATATTTGTAGGAAAAAGGTTACCTCACTGAGGGCATTGTCAAGCTGAATGTAATGATTGTTGAAAATAATAATAAAAGTTCAGCTTCATTTTACTTACTTGATTTAAATGAATTATGGTATATACGTTTGGGTCATGTCAATTATAAAACCTTGCGGAAAATGATTAACTTGGAAGTATTGCCTAAGCTTGAATGCAACAAATAAAAATATCAAATATGTGTGAAATCTAAGTATGTTAAACATCCTTATAAGTTAGTTTAAAGGAATTCAAATCCTGTAGACTGTCACACCCCAAAATCGAGGGGCACGACCGGCGCTCGACCGGGTAGCCCCAGTCAAGCGGACCTGGGTGCCTTTCCTATCCCACGTGTTACCCCACATTTTCATTACCTATTAACCAAGTAAAATATCCATGTATAGCTTAAACACATCCTTACGAAATTTCCATAACATACATAGTTGCTTAGCGTGGTTTACAAGTTATACTGTCCAAAATACATAAGTACATAACCCACATTTCCTGTCTACGATGCCTCTAAATATACAAAAGAGTGTTATAATACTTGCTGGTAACAAGACTCCGGCTATACCTTACAAAAATACCAAAATAAGATTCCACGAAGAAGAGTGGCATGAGCCACGCAGGGCCCCGAGAGGAATGGGGCTCACCAATACAGCTGACGGAAGGTGAAGGAGTGCTATTGCCGGTGAACTGGAGTACCTGCTATAGAACCACCTACAATCATAATACGAATGTAGTGCCCCCGGCAAAAGGAACGTCAGTACACTTGAATTGTACTCGTATGTTTGAACAAACTTTACCCAAAGTAAAATCAACAAATACACAGATAACAATAGTAATAGAATCAACAACTCGAATGCACATGAAAGGAACAACCAAAGCCAAACAAGTTTCACAATCTCTCCTTTTCCCTTTTCAACATCAGTTCATCACATCAATAGTTTCACAACTTTCACATATTTTTATTTCAATAGTGATTTCGATCACTTTTCCACCCTTATTACCTCGGTCACCCTTATTACCTCGGCCACCCTTATCACCACAACCCACACCTTATTACTTCGTGTTGCGGCGTGCAATCCGATCCCACCGGACAATCATATTTCAAACAACAACAACAACAATTCACAAAGAGTGTTCATAAACATCAATACCAATTCCAACATATACAATAGCCCGTATACAATTCAAGTCACAACGATAATTGCCCACAACAAGTCATATAGGATATTGCCACAGTTGTTTCAATTGCATCAATTATGATTTCTTTCCATCGTTTGTTTCACAGCTCTTACAACATAACACATTCATACCCACATACACTTGTGTTATTGCCATTTTACTCACACCACTATAATAGAAAACTTAACCTGCAAAGTTCAAGGCACATTAATCACAAAATTTTCACACATAGACCACATAAGTAACACATACCAATTTCCTGTACACCAACAATATGACTTTACAAAGGTTAAAGTTAGCCATACATATCTGGAGCCGAATTCCCTTTTCAACTTCTACTTTTAATGCACCAAACAGTCTAGCAACGTCAATCTAGTTCACAAGATAACACATATATCTTTGAATTGAAGTTCACAATTACTACCCGAACTTATTCAGGTTATCAATCCCTCTTTGTACAATTCTTTACTCCTACCCAATTTCCTCTTACTAGATTTTAGGTTTTAAAAGACTTGCATGTGAGTTTCAACTCATATTTTGAAGAATTAATGCATGAGAATCCCCCTTTATGATTAAATATGAAAACCAATGAAAAGAGGTTAGGGATTTTACCTGCAAGAATGGAAGTGAAGACAATTACTTGAAATTTCCCGGGCCTGGGTGACTTTGAAAAATCAAATTGATAAAGGAAGGACTTCTCTCTCTAGAATTCTCTCTTCCCTCTCTCTAGTTTTTGCTCAGAAAATACGTTAAAATGAGGGGTTGGGGTGTTTTATTAAAAAAGGGGTCGTGTTTAAAATTTAGAAAAATAGGAGCCCGAGTCAGGTATGTGGTCGCACTTTGAGATCGCAAAGTGGAAATGCGGTCCACAGAATGGACCGCAAAAGTGCTCCAAAACTCTGAACATCTATGTTTGGGTATGCGACGGAAATGCGTTCCGCATACCCGTTCTGCGGTCGCATAATGCACTGCAGAGCTGTCCTTCACAAAATCCTCAAAAAAATTATGCGACAACTATGCGGTCCGCATACTAGTTATGCGATCGCATAATTGACCGCATTTTTAACTTCAATTTAGCTAACACCCTAACTCACCCTGCGACAGAAATGTGGTCCGCATACTTGATTTGCGACCGCATTCTGGACCGCACAACATCACTTTTCTGGAAAACTTTGACTCTTTGATTTTTAAGCACAAATTTTTACGGGGCCTTACATAGACTTAATTCACAGAGATATTTGTGACATGAAGTCAATACCATCTCGAGATAATTATGGGATAAAATACGGCCCAAGCTAAAATACTCGGTATTTATGGACTAGTACCATACAAGGTACCATATGGCCATAATAGAAGGGTGCGCAAAGTGTATTAAAAAAAATAAGTAGAATTTTAAGTAATTCGAGACAATTCTTAATTATGCGGGTAATTGGTTTATTATTAAATAATGGGATATATTATCCAATTAATTAAAGAGCGAATTGGATAAAGATGGGGAAGGAGAACGTGGCAGCAAGCCAGTGGCGGAGCCAGGAATTATACAAAGGGGTGTTAAAATAAAAAAATTTACTGCTATCGGGAATGGAACTTGCAACCTTGTATAAATTTTGACACCCCTTGACCATTGCACTAAGTGTTTGTCTTGTGTCAAGGGGTGTCCAAATTTTTTTAAAAATACCTATTTACGCAGTGTTATTTTTCGGCGAAGGGGTGTCGGTTGACACCCCTCGGGACAAGGTGGCTCCGCCCCTGCAGCAAGCCACATATTGTGCAAATGACACTTAGTCATATTAGCCTAGGTGGCCATTTAAAGTGAGATATATAAAACAATGTTGGCATTACATGTAAGATTTTTAAAGATTGGCGTAATTTGACTCAAAAATCAGCAAAACTTGAAGTTGCTTCATGTTAGTCATGTAACCTTTTCCTAAATTAAATCATTTCAAAAGAAATGATCCAGTAAGCTTTCAACGAAAAATTTCAATCCAGTGAGCTTTCAAAGATTTGTAGCTTCTTTCGACAAAAGCTTTCAATTCAGGAAGCTTTCAACGAAAGTGTTATATTACTCAATCCAGTAAGCTTTCAACAAATTTCTTATGAAGATTTGTTGCTCCTTAGCAACGAAAGTTTTGCGGTTCTAAAGGAATATGATGTAATCTTTATCAAGAATATCATATAAATTTTTTCCTACTCCATATATATTAAGACTATCCCCTCTTTCTTTTTGGCATGATCCATATGATACAAATGAAACGAGCAAAATACACAACTTTCATAAATGATTCTATTCGCAGAAATACAAGGGGTGCCTATATTCTTGATTCCCCAAGTGTCATATTATTCTATCATCTGTTCATGGGTCTCAGAAAAATACGAAAGTTGAAAAGAGTTTACTTTATGATATTACTCAAAAGCAGAATGGTCTTATGACATTCCGAAAGATTTTATTAATATACTTTTCATGCATTGCATTCATGTACATTGACCGATGACCAGATGCCGTTATATACGCGTATATATGCATGTATATATATATATATATGTGGGATATGAGATATGGGGAAGGTTACGGTGTTATATACGCACCACCACCTGATCAGCTGGTATACGTTGATGATTTTGCCCACAGTGGCCAAGATGATATGATGGGATGCCCTCAGAAGCTGATGATATTATGAAACATGTACCTATGCACGGCATGACATTCATACGCATATGCATAATACTATAATTATTTCATGATTTACAAAGTTATTCAGCCTTACACATGGAGTCATTTACGCTATATTTTCTCCATGATTGTTATGCACTTATTTATGTGCCTTACATACTCAGTACATTATTCGTACCGACATCCCTTTTTGCTTGGGGACATTGCGTTTCATTCCTGCAGGTCTTGATAGACAGGTCGAGGGCCCTCCAAGTAGGCTATCAGCTCAACGGAAGATGCTGGTGCGCTCCAATTGCTTCGGAGTTGCTTGTTTGGTTAGTATGAGTTAGATGTCTATTGTTTGGTATGACAGAACGTATCCCGACCTTTATGAAAATTATGTATTCTTAGAGGCTTGTAGACAAATATCATGTACGTAAAAGATTGTATGGCCTTGTTGGCCTATGCTCAGTATTCAAGTGGTTATTTTGGTCTTAGAGATCCATATGTCTTATGTATAAGTTGGCATTACCTATTGAATTCTACCTGTTTCACAGCAGCCTCTTCGGCTCAATTATTTATGATAATACGACATGAAAAGATACGTTATGTTGGTACTCGGTTGAGTAAGGTACTGGGTGCCTGTCACGGCCTATCGATTTGGATCGTGACATAGATTTTGTGACTTTCTTATTGATAAATGAGCCTCGAACATTTAAAGAAGCTATGTCTTCTTCGGAATTATTATTTTGGAAAGAGACAGTCAATAGCGAAACAAAATCCATATTGAACAACCATGCATGAGAATTGGTTGATCTTCCTCCTGAAAATAAACCTTTGGGCTCTAAATGTATTTTTAAGAGAAAAATGAAAGATGATGGCGCTATTGATAAATTTAAGACAAGACTTGTAGTCAAAGGGTGTAGACAACGAGAAGGTCTTGACTACTTTGATACATACTCTCCAGTTACAAGAATTACTTCCATACAGATGTTAGTAGCATTAGCTCTAGTGTATGGTCTTGAAATTCATCAAATGGATATTAAGATGGCCTTCTTGAATGAAGATTTGGAGGAAAAAATCTACATGGAACAACCTGAAGGGTTTGTGGTTCAGTTAAAGAAAAGAAGGTATGTAAACTTGTTAAGTCCCTTTACGGACTAAAACAAGCACCTAAACAATAGCATGCGAAATTTGATCAAACAATATTGTCAAATAATTTTAAGATAATTGAATGTGATAAATGTGTGTACATTAAAAATGTTTCAAATCATATAGTCATTGTTTTATTATATGTGGATGATATGCTGATAATGAATAATGATATTGCCAACAAAAATGCTACCAAACGTATACTAACTAGCAAGTTTGATATGAAGGACTTGGGAGTTGTTGATTTAATTTTAGGGATTAAGATCCATAAGACTTCTCAATGTTTGGCATTTTTATAATCTCATTATATTAATACAGTACTTGAAAAATTCAAGCACTTAGGGTTTAAAGTTGAAAAGACTCCAAATGACGTGAATCTTACATTAGCAAAGAACAAAGGCCAAAGCATATCATAATTGGATTATGCTCGTGTGTTGGGATGGTTAATGTATATCACGAATTGTACACGTCCAGATATAGCTTGTGCTATAAATAAATTGAGTCGATACACGAGCAATCCAAGTCAATCTCATTGGATGGCAACGAAACGAGTTTTGGGATATTTAGACCATACCCAAGGATTTTCTTTACACTATAGTAAATATCCTGTAGTGATTGAGGGATACCGTGATACAAATTGGATCACCAGTTCAACTAATTCATATGTATTCACTATTGGTGGAGGAGCGGTATCTGAGAAGTCGTCCAAACAAACTTGTATTGACCGCTCTATAATGGAGGCTGAATTCATAGATTTAGATAAAGCCGGTGAAGAAGATGAATGACTCCGAAATTTCTTGGAAGACATTCTATTTTGGCCAAAATTGTTGGCACCAATATGCATACATTGCCATAGTCAAGTGGCAATTGAAAGAGATATGAGCGTTATGTATAATGGTAAATCCCGTCATATATGACGAAGACATAAAACTATTAGGCAATTACTCTCTAGAGGAATTATCACGATTGACTACGTAAAGTCAAGCGATAATGTGTCGAATCCACTTATAAAAGGCCTAACTAGAGAGTAGTTTAGAAATCATCTAGGGGAATGAGACTATGGCTGAGAATAAGTCATTGTGGCGGTAACTCTACCTAGAAGACTTGAGATCCCAAGATATTGGTTCAAGGAGATCAAACAAAGTCATTAATGACGGTTCAACATTGTCAACTAAATTTTTGGTCCGTTCTCGTGATGAGACAATGTTCAGTACTAGGTATAAAGCATTAAGGCTTTTTAATGATTTCTAAATTTGATATGGGGTATACCAAATAGTGTATCTACGGGATGACACATTTAGGAATACATGTGTAAGTGTATAGTGTTAGCCGCTTCAAGGAGAATTTTGTAAGGCCAGTTCTCTATGCACTTATGAAACCAGACGGTGTTCATAACTGAAACGAACACAACAATGAGAACCAAAGATGGTTAAGGGTTGGTTGTGTAACTTATGGTTGTCTAGGTATACACCAAAGTTCGACAGTTAAAAAATATCAAATCTACCGATTGACCGAGTATATCCGATATAAGTTCACTACGAAAAATTCAAAGGGAAACTTACTTATCCAGATGCAATTAATCCCTGCTTACGAATCACACAGTTTTTCATGCATATTTTCGTGGTATAGTCATTCCCCATTCATGTGACGAATTGTTGAGGTTTTAAGCTAAATTAGGCTTAAAAGAGAATGAATGAGAAATGGAGGAAAAAAAAATATTTGAGTTTCATTTGAGATTCCCTCCTTGACAAAGGGACATTGTCTCATATTGGTAGAGGAAAAGGTTTTTGATGGGTATATACACAATTGCACTTCTTCTAGCTCTTAAAGAGTTAATAAAAAGGCAAGCCTTGCGCTGCCGTTATCATCGCTCGCTCGGCTCGACTTTGACTTCGACTTCGACTTTAGATTCGATCAAATGATCGATTGGATTGATTAATTTTGTAACGACCCGATCGGTCATTTCGAGCCCTACCACGTCGTTCAACAATCTGAGGCCATGAGCAGCTTCATTTCAGGAATTGTGACTTGTTCGCATGGTCAGAATTTAAATTCAGGAAGATCGGAGTTAAATTTAGATGAAAATTCTCATTTGAGAAGCTTAAAGTTGAAAGAATGAACTAGGATTGGAATTTTGAGTAAACGACCTCGAAATCAGGATCAGAAGGTTCCAGCAGATTCGTATGATGATTTCGGACTTGGGCGTATGCCCGGATTGGGTTTTGGATAACCCGGGAGCGTTTTGGCGCCTATTGTGGAAGTTAGCATTTCAGAAGAAATTTCTTAAGTTTGGCTTGAAGTGCATTTCAGTGTTATTGATGTCCGTTTGGGATTCCGAGTCTGTGAATAGCTCTGTATGGTGATTCTGGAGTTAAGAGCGCAATCGGAAGTGAATTCGGAGGTCCGTAGGTCATTTTGAAGCCATTTGGCTAAAGTTAGAATTTGGAGGTTTTTGAGAAGTTTGATCGGAGGTTGACTTTTTTGATATCGGGGTCGGAATCCGATTCCGAAAGTTGGAGTAGGTCCGAAATGTCAAATGTGACTTGTGTGCAAAATTTGAGCTCAATCGGACATGATTTGATGGGTTTAAGCATCAGAAATAGAAGTTAAAAAGTTCAAAGTTCATTAAGCTTGGATTGGAGGTCGATTGATGATTTTAGCGTTGTTTGATGTGATTTGAGGCCTCGAACAAGTCCATAATGTGTTTTGGGATTGGTTGGTATGATTGGTTGGGGTCCCGGGGGCCTCGGGTGGATCCGGGTGGCTAACGGATCGAAAATTGATTTTGAAGAAGTGCTGAAGCAACTGGTATCTGGTATTTCAGCTTCTGCGGATATGGGACCGCAGAAGCGGCCCCGCAGGAGCGCAGAAGAAGACGCAGAAGCGAAAATGAGGGCTTTGGGAAGGACCGCAGATGTGGTCAAGGCTTCGCAAAATCGTAACCACATCTGCGGTGGTATGATTGCAAAAGCGAAAATGGGGCTAAGCCAGGGAAGCCGCAGTAGCGGCCTGCTGTCCACAAAAGCAGAGCCCCATAAGCGGCTATAATTCTGCAAAAGCGAAAATGACTAGAGGTAGGGGCTTGTTTTAAATCGGGATTTTGGTTCATTTCACCCATTTTGCATGGCTTGGTGGCAATTTTTGGCGAGCTTCAAGGAGGGATTTCATCATCAATATTAAGGTAAGTCACTCCTATTCATTTTCAAGTTAAATACAAGACTATACCATAGATTTAGGCATGAAAATTAGTATAAAAATTGGGATTTTTGGTGCGAAACCTAGAAAGTCATATTCTTGGAATTTAGCCACGATTTCGAGTATGGAATTAAGAGAAAATTATATATTCTAGTTCCTAAGGTTATGGTAAACTTTATCTTCGAAAAGTTTTGGATTCTGGGCACGTGGCCCAAGGGATTTTTGGTCAACTTTCCAATCAGGGTTAGAAATTGCTATAAATTAGTTGTAATGAATATTTGAGCATATATTAATGGATTTGCGTAACCATTAGCTAGTCTTGGAGCGTGGTGCATCAATTGAAGTCCTCGAAAGAATGTAGATTGCCGGTTTTGAATCTTCGGAGCGAGGTGAGTCTCCTTTCTAATCTTGTGAAGGGGAATTTACCCCATAGTTGAAGTGATTGATTATGTGCTCCTAATTGTGGGGGCTACGTACGCACGAGGTGATGAGAGTCCGTGCGTAGCTACTATTAAGCTATTGTCTGGGTAGTTAGGACCCATCAACATGTTATACTTAGGTTAATTATGTACCCATCGATGACTTGAATTGTTTATATCACCTTTGATTAGTAAACGAATTTAAAAGAGATTAAACATCATTCCTAAATTGTTAAACAGAGAATTGGCTTATTTGGATAATTGCTCCATGTTGAATTCTCGACTGATTGTCTGTCTGTGTGTGCTTATTTTGGACCGGGCCGAATGCCTCGGCAGATTAATAGATGCATCTATAGGCGCGTCGTCGACCCTCATCAAGTGCACATTTATTTCTGTTAGATCGGCGTCGCCTCGGTATGATTTGCGCATGCTTGTATTACCGCCTGGACTTATTTAAGTCGTTATATGCCTCACTCTGGCTCGAGATCATCTTGTTAATAATGAAAAGAAATCTTGGAAAATTTCCTATGAAAGAATTACGTGTTTACTTGTTTCCTCTATTTGGATAAAAAATCATGTTAGAAAATAAATCCACTATTCGATATGTATATATTGAGAATAAATAACCGTTGGACCATTAGAGTGTATCAAAGTTGACCATCTCGTCTCTACCCCTTCGGGATTAGGCGAGATACTTATTGGGTACACATTATTTTTGTACTCATACTATACTTCTGTGCATTTTGTTGCACAGGTATATATACACCTCTAGCAGCCAATTTGGTGTAGCAACGTGGATGACATTGGGACTAGGTGAGCTGCATTATTGAGGCGACCACAGCTAGAGTAGTTCCTTCCAATGTACTGTATTTACTTTCCGTCCACTGTATCCCGGGCGGATATTGTATTTTTATTTCTCTTATCAGTAGATGCTCATGCACTTTGTGACATCGGATTCTGGGATGGTTTTGAGTATTGTATTAATTGCTTAGCCTTTAAAATTTGATTTGAAAATATATTCTTTAAAATTTCTAAATAATGAAGGAAAAATCCTGTATTTCAAAGGTGTTAAAACGAGACTAACTTAAAGTATTGAGTTGGATGGCCTGGCAACGTTGTCTGGCGCCACTACGACCCTTAGTGGATTTTGGGTTGTGACAACATGGTATCAGAGCACTAGGTTCCCGTCGGTCTTACGAGTTATGAGCAAGTCTAGTAGAGTCTCGCGGATCGGTACGGAGATGTCTGTACTTATCCTCGGGAGGCTGCAGGACTGTTAGGAGTACTTCCCTTCTTGATTTCCTTATCGTGTGGTTAGATTCCTTTGAGGCTTATGCCTTTGATTCCTTCCCACTCAATCTTACGCGACGCGAGCACTTGTTATAAATCGAAATTTGAAGGATTGCGGTGGCACTACAAAGGTGGTGCAGGATGATTTTTCCGGTATAGTTGATTGGACTATTATAGTCGCACTTTGGAGGGAATTTCTATTGTTTCAGCTCAGTAACAGAACTTCTAAGAGCCTTGAGTCTAGGCACATGTTGCCATGATGCTTATGAGCAATTATTCCACAGTATTGTTGTGATGGTGGGAAGTTTGCCCACGGGTCGGGCAGTGAATGAATTGAAGGGAGGTTTACTCAGTATGTAATCAAGGGATTCAGTATTTTATTCCCGGCAGGGGAAAGTCAAACGAACTGAGGTTGGTCGGAAGTGGACTGGTGGAAGTAATGAAACGTGGTAATTGCAAGCGTGGTGGAGTTCTCCTCTATATTGGGGTGTTGTTGTCCTAATTGGACGTTCTAAGTTTGTCAGTGTTATAATCTGCTACAATCCACCTTTATGGAAGGATATTATGAAATAATATTGGAGGTACAACTATCAGATATCGCATGATGCGGTGGTTCAAGATCGAATCAGAATTTCTAATGTTTACGGCTCGATAAAGATGACTTTTGGAAAGGTTTAAAGTTAGCAGCAATGGTGGATTCAAGTGCCACGAAGATAGATTTCATTTAAGGCAACAATTGAGCAGTAAAGTATGAGAAAGGACATGTGGGAAGTGTTAGGTGGTGTTTAAAACTTTTAGAAGGCCAAGTATAAGGAGCAAGGTCGAGTGGTTAATTAAAGAGATGAGTTCCGCCAAAGTGTGAGAGTGACGAGTGTTGCATATGGGCTTGGTAGTAGGATGACTACGTGCCTTAAAATGAGTTAGGATCAAATTGGGGGATTTTAATGATTGGTGGTTGAAGCCTGCGGGTATGATATGAAGTATGGGCTATTGTGCGGCAGAAGATTGATATGGCAGAAGGAGCTACTTGAAATGGAGGAGGGTGCAGCATAACCCTGAATTGGAAGGATGTTGCCGCACAGTTAATTGAAGTCCATGAGGGGCGTATGGGCTTGTGCAACTGGAAGGTGAGCTCGAACTCAGGATGGGCTATTGGTGTCATAGGGAATGTACCCCGTACAGCAGCGTAGGAAGATATCGGGAGGTGATTCCCCTAGGTGGGTTATTCCCTGTGAGCAGGTTAGCGGTCGCGTGGTTGGCGAAGCTTCTGCAAAGAAATATATTGGTTGTTCAACAAAGAGATCGGTCGTGCGAATGTGGTTAATGATTCAGAATATGAAAGGTGGGGATTTACAGGAAGATTCCGAGAAATTTTGATAACTTATGACGGGAGGTTATGTCAATAAGAGGTAAAAAGGTCGGGCGAACTCAAGAATGGTGAAATGATGGCTTCAAGCTACGTGGGAGAGTCCCACCGCTTGTGATCGGGCTGTGTGATTAACTACTTGTGTGATTTTTGGTTATTCGCATATTGATGGATTATTTCAGTTATGAGAAAAGACCATAAGTGGTAATTCGAGCAAATGAATTGTTGGAGGCATGCGATGGTTGGCCTTATTGGCTCATGTCCGGACTTGTAAAAAGGTTCAGGATTTATGCCTTGTACGGATACAAGTTTCAGAGAAAGTGATTTTCGCCAGGTGTCTCGCCGAGAGAGTATTCGTGTGCTATAAGATCTATGGGGTGAGTTATGTTCGAGACCAAGTCAGAGCGGGTGGATCTCAATAATGGTCCCAGTGAATTCAGAAGTTAAAGTGTGGTGCCCGATGATTTCGAGCCTATAAGTACAACTAAGAATCAAGCTTTGTAGCAGCTTATGATAAGGTGCCCTGAATGTTCTATGAAATTTTAACTTGTGGTGTAGCATCTGAAGGATATGAAATAGTTCGTGGGATTTGAGACATCCTGGTATCGTGATTCAAGGACACTCGGGGTGAGTGTAGATGGAGTATGTTATGTGTTGAATGGAGTTAGTCTTATTTTTAAGGCAAGCAAGGAGGAATTGGAAGAAGGTAAATTGACTAGCCATAGTTGAATTGTCATATTGGGGCCAGTGATCAGTTCGGTCCGCGAGATCAAGTTACGTGTATGAATTGTGAGGGTGTGTGTGAGGCTTGTCGGCCACCGTGATTGATGATTTATCAAGGGCATTCTTCTGTTGTGGCTTGTTATATGGAAGCAGATTCCGAAAGGTTTGTGGTGGCTTGGACCACTGCTTGCAAATTTGCACATTCTACGGTTATGGAAAATTACCTATGTATTGCTATGATTCTCCTGAAGTGAGTTAAGTGGAAAGTTCGTATATGCTGAAGTGTTAAATATTAATGATTTCGGAGTTATGATGAAAAATCATGTTCTATCGTATGTTGGCACGTTGGGTGCAGTGAGTAGCATGGAAATGCGAAGTGAGTATCAAGGTTGTAGTTTAGTGTGGACAAGGATGTCACTGGCTCAGATGAGCAAGGAAAGGGTTGAATGATTAAAGTAAGTTGGTAGGGTATTCAGCGTCCCCTGGGAGCGAGGTGTTGTGAAAGAGGCTTTGCATCCTAGTTAAGGATTCTTGATCGCTTTTCAACGTTAGTGCGTCCGGTGATTTAAATGTGCAGACCCGTTATTTATTTCGGAAGATTGTGGGAACGTGTTCCATGGGAAGATTGTACCAGTGTAGCATATATCCACTTGTTTGACTAAAGATTTAAATCAAGTATGAGGAATTTGGGTAATATCATTGCCTTGAAAATTTATGCCTGGAGGGCACCTTGTTTATTGGGTTATGAACCGAGGAGGTTTGCTCTAATTATGATGGTTGTTCTCGTGTGTTATGAGAAGAAGGAATTATTGTATGGACCTTTGAAAGGTCATTGGCTTAATTTGATATGTTCAGGATCAACTTAAGATCGGTGGATTGATTTATTTGTGAACAGAGCTTTGTATCAGGCCAGGTGTGTTCATTTCAGCGAGCGTTCCCTATGGAGGAACAGTCGAGGTGTTATTTTGTCATCAACTATCCCAGGTAGTGATGCATTGCGCCGTATGAGTTTTGAGACGGCCTGAGAAATTATGTATGTGTTGAGGTTCCGCGTTGCGATGATGTTAGGTGAGAAGGATGGCTCTTGAGATTTAGATTTTGTATCGTACCTCAGTTGTGTTTGAGTTTTGTAGCCTATAGCGCTATGTGTTTTCTCAGGGATGGTATTATGCACTTAGCGTGATTATGATCGAAATTCGATATTTTTATTGTAACGAGAAGATTTAGCTCGAAGTGTAATCTCCTTATGTGAGATCTATGTGTCGAACGGGTGGCACGCCACCATGGGTATGTCATTTGGATCGGGTTGCGCGCCGCAACAGTGTGATATCGAGTCTGGTCCTCTATGTGTTATTTTTTTGGTGTGTTTCGCTTCTTATCTTCTCAAGAAAGTCCGTATTAGTGCGGGGGTTAGGTAATTCCTTCCAGAGTTCGTTTTCCATTTGTGTTGCGTTCGGATTGGTAGCCTATTAGCACATTGTGGAGTCATATGACACTTATGATCGCATTCGGAGTGGCTTAATGCCTGAGCAGTTCGTACTGGGTAAGATGAGATTGTGGGATTTAGGATCAGTGCAATCTGATTATACAAAGTATATTAATGAGCGAAGATCATTATTTGGTTCAGAATGTGGTAATGTTTCTTGTCATAAGTATAGACTCGATGGTTGGTTGACTTGGCAGTTGATCATGAATTTTGACATCTCATCCGTCGTGGCGGTATTGTAATAGTTAGAGTAAGACCTATGTAGGTCATGAGGTGCAATGGGAGCATCAGATTCGTGGAATTTCGATTAATTCAAACGGAAATGTTATTGTGGTCCTATGAGTAAAGTGATGCAAAGTGTGAATTCAGCAGAGTTATGCAGTCATGTTGGAGTACAACGTATAGTGATTGATACGGTGATCGTATGTTGGAAACAGGCATGGCATAGAGTTTCGGATGTTGAAATTGGGCTCTAAGGCTTATTTGCTTGAATAAAAGGGAATATCTTCAGAATTTATGGAGCCGATGTGCTCAGATAAGTTGTGGTAGCATAGGGAGGTGCATGAGAAGTTAAACATCAATTTCAGACTACTTCAGTATAGTTCTCAGCACGTTCGAGGACGAACGTATGTTTAAGTGGGAGAGAATGTAACGACCCGACCGATCGTTTCGAGCCCTTCCACGTCGTTCATCAATCTGAGGCCATGAGCAGCTTCATTTCAGAAATTGTGACTTGTTCGCATGGTCAGAATTTAAATTCAGGAAGATCGGAGTTAAATTTAGATGAAAATTCTCATTTGAGAAGCTTAAAGTTGAAAGAATGAACTAGGATTGGAATTTTGAGTAAACGGCCTCGAAATCGGGATCATAAGGTTCCAGCAGGTTCGTATGATGATTTCGGACTTAGGCGTATGCCCGGATTGGGTTTTGGATAACCCGGGAGCGTTTTGGCGCCTATTGTGGAAGTTAGCATTTCAGAAAGAATTTCTTAAGTTTGGCTTGAAGTGCATTTCAGTGTTATTGATGTCCGTTTGGGATTCCGAGTCTGTGAATAGCTTCGTATGGTGATTCTGGAGTTGGGAGCGCGATCAGAAGTGAATTCGGAGGTCCATAGGTCATTTTGAAGCCATTTGGCTAAAGTTAGAATTTGGAGGTTTTTGAGAAGTTTGACCAGAAGTTGACTTTTTAATATCGATGTTGGAATCCGATTCCGAAAGTTGGAGTAGGTCCAAAATGTCAAATGTGACTTGTGTACAAAATTTGAGGTCAATCGGACGTGATTTGATAGGTTTAAGCATCAGAAATAGAAGTTGAAAAGTTCAAAGTTGATTAAGCTTGGACTGGAGGTCGATTGATGATTTTAGCGTTGTTTGATGTGATTTGAGGCCTCGAGCAAGTCCGTAATGTGTTTTGGGATTGGTTGGTATGATTGGTTGGGGTCCCGGAGGCCTCGGGTGGATTCCGGGTGGCTAACGGATCGAAAATTGATTTTGAAGAAGTGCTGAAGCAGCTGGTATCTGGTATATCCGCTTCTGCGGAAATGGGACCGCAGAGGCGGCCCCGCAGAAGCAGAGAAGAAGACGCAGAAGCGGAAGAGAGGGCTTTGGGAAGGACCGCAGATGCGGTCAATGCTTCGCAAAAGCGGAACCGCATCCGCGGTGGTATGATCGCAGAAGCGAAAATGGGGCTAAGCTAGGGAAGCCGCAGTAGCGGCCTACTGTCCGCAAAAGCGGAGCCGCATAAGCGGCTATAATTCCGCAAAAGCGAAAATGACTGGAGGCAGGGGCTTGTTTTAAATCGGAATTTTGGTTCATTTCACCCATTTTGCATGGCTTGGTGGCAATTTTTGGAGAGCTTCAAGGAGGGATTTCATCATTAATATTAAGGTAAGTCACTCCTATTCATTTCCAAGTTAAATACAAGACTATACCATGGATTTAGGCATGAAAATTAGTATAAAAATTGGGATGTTTGGTGCGAAACCTAGAAAGTCATATTCTTGGAATTTAGCCACGATTTCGAGTATGGAATTAAGAGAAAAATATATATTCGAGTTCCTAATGTTATGGATAAACTTTATCTTCGAAAAGTTTTGGATTTCGGGCACGTGGGCCCAAGGGCTTTTTGGTCAACTTTCCAATCGGGGTTAGGAATTGCTATAAATTAGTTGTAATGAATATTTGAGCATATATTAATGGATTTGCGTAACCATTAGCTAGTTTTGGAGCGTGGTGCATCAATTGGAGTCCTCGGAAGAATGTAGAATGCCGGTTTTGAGTCTTCGGAGTGAGGTGAGTCTCCTTTCTAATCTTGTGAGGGGGATTTACCCCATAGGTGAAGTGATTGATTATGTGCTCCTAATTGTGGGGGCTACGTACACACGAGGTGACGAGAGCGCGTGCGCAGCTACTATTATGCTATTGTCCGGGTAGTTAGGACCCATCATCATGTTATACTTAGGTTAATTATGAACCCATCGATGACTTGAATTGTTTAAATTACCTTTGATTAGTAAACAAATTTAAAAGAGATTAAACATCATTCCTGAATTGTTAAACAGAGAATTGGCTTATTTGGATAATTGCTCCATGTTGAATTCTTGACTGATTGTCTGTCTGTGTGTATTTATATTGGATCGGGCAAAACGCCTCGACAGATTAATAGATGCATCTATAGGCGCGCCGTCTACCCTCGAAAAGTACACATTTATTTCTGTTGGATCGGGTCGTCGCCTCGGTATGATTTGCGCATGCTTGTATTGCCGCCTGGACTTATTTAAGTCGTTATATGCCTCACTCTGGCTCGAGATCATCTTGTTAAATAGAAAAGAAATCTTGAAAAATTTCCTATGAAAGAATTACATGTTTACTTGTTTCCTCTATCTGGATAAAAAAATCATGTTAGAAAATAAATCCACTATTCCATATGTATATATTGAGAATAAATAACCGTTGGACCATTAGAGTGTGTCAAAGTTGACCATCTCGTCTCTACCCCTTCAGGATTAGGCGGGATACTCATTGGGTACACGTTGTTTTTGTACTCATACTACACTTCTGTGCATTTTTATTGCACAGGTATATATACACCTCTAGCAGCTTATTGGATGTAGCAGCATGGATGGCGCTGAGACTAGGTGAGCTGCACCATTGAGGCGACCGCAGTTAGAGTAGTTTCTTCCAATATACTGTATTTACTTTCCGTCCACTGTATCCAGGAGGATGTTGTATTTTTATTTCTCTTATCAGTAGATGCTCATGAATTTTTGACACCAGGTTCTGGGATGGTCTGGAGTATTGTATTAATTGCTTAGCCTTTAAAATTTAATTTAAAAATATATTCTTTAAAATTTCTAAATAATGAAGGAAAAATCCTGTATTTCAAAGGTGTTAAAACGAGACTAACTTACAGTATTGAGTTGGCTGGCCTGACAACGGTGTTCGGCGCCACCACGACCCTTAGTGGATTTTGGGTCGTGAAAAATTTTTTGGACCAAATTTATTTGTCACTAACAAATATTAACAAAAATCGAACGAAATATTAATATTAAATCCAACGAAGATATTAAACGTTTTCCAACAGAAATATTAAACGTATTTTTTCGTTATCCATTTTTAGTTTTTTGGTTTTGTAACTGAAAATTAACCTTCCTCTTTAATTTCCGGTTTATTGTTGCATAAATAGTCATTTATGTTATGGAATTTATGTTATGACCATTTTACATAAGCAACCATTCTGATGAGTTGCACCTCTTCAGTTTTGAACTCAACATTGGCAATAAATACCAGTCCATTCACTCAATTTTTTCATACGATTTTCTGTTCTCCTTTCTTCTGCATTATTTTAGAGATTGAGAGAAATTTAGATTGAGAAATGAGTATTGTGTATTGAAATGAAAAAGAGGGAGGGGGTATTTATAGTGTTAGAGAAGGTTAGTTTTGTAAATTAAAAAAATAAAAAAATGGCTATTTGTGCAATATGACCGTTTTCTCATTGGGATTTGGGGGTGGGGCCCTCATTTTGAAAATTCTTGTTTTGTAGTATATATAGTATATTAGTATAGTATATATATATATATATATATATATATATATATATATATATATATATATATATATATATATATATATATATGTGTGTGTAATATTATGTATATATATTAGTTTATATATTTTCTTGTAGTATATATTGTATGTTATGTATATATATATATATTATAGCTTATATATTTTCGCAAGTTAAAGACAAAAAAATATTACAAAAAGATATTCTTGTAGTGTTGTTGTAAGTATGCTTATAGCACTAGTGTTACTAGAAGTATTATCCATAGAAATTGCCATTATTTTATCTCTAATGCAAAAATATCTACAAATATCTGCAACAGTATTAGCAATAAACTTACTTGTGTGCCGTGAATTAATTATTCTATACGCAATAATGCGTTTTTGCATTATTCACTCCTCATCTATCCAATGATTTGTAACAGTTAGATAATCACAGTCATTATTACTTCTACCAATATCAGTAGTAACAGAAATCCAATTAGTTATATGAGTAAATAAATACCGCAAATATTGTTCATATTCATATTTATATTTATAAATATCGCTCTTAACTGTTGCGCGAGACCAACTTTTATAAGTAGGATTATAAACGTTTCTAATATAATGCACAAAATTAGGATTACAAGGAAAAGTATAGGGTAAGCACATAACGGTAACCATCTTTGTTAATTCTTCACGATCTTTATTTGGATCGTAAT
>MU726445.1:23366-44527 GCA_026770625.1 Nicotiana glauca | reverse complement strand
GTTCAGCGCTGGGCCGGGGGAAGTGGATGTGGATGTGAGGCTTGAGGCACATGTTATCCCAAGTAGAGGCAGCTTTAAGTACCTTGGTTCGGTTATCCACGGGGGAGGGGAGATCGATGAGGATGTCACACACCGTATTGGTGTAGGATGGATGAAGTGGAGGTTAGCATCTGGAGTCTTGTGTGATAAGAGAGTGCCAACAATACTCAAAGGTAAGTTCTATAAAGCGGTGGTTAGACCGGCCATGATGTATGGGGCTGAGTGTTGGCCTATTAAGAACTCACATATCCAAAAGATGAAAGTAACAGAAATGAGGATGTTGAGCTGGATGTGCGGGCATACTAGGATGGATAAGATTAGGAATGATGACATTCGGGAGAAGGTGCACGTGGCCCCTATTGATGACAAGATGCGGGAAGCAAGGCTCAGATGGTTCAGGCATGTACAGAGGAGAAGCCCAGATGCTCCAGTTAGGAGGTGTGAGCGGCTAGTCGTGGAAGGCACGACAAGAGATAGAGGGCGGCCTAAGAAGTATTGGGGAGAGTTGATCAGGAAGGATATGGCGAGGCTTCAGATTTCAGAGGACATGACACTTGATAGGAAGTTATGGAAATCGCGTATTTCGGTTGTAGGCTAGGAGGTAGTTGAGTATTGCGTTACTTTGTACCTTTGTGAGTCTAGTTCGGTGGGGTTTTGTCTAAGATAGCTAGGGGCAATGCCATGTCTTACTTTTTTATATTTTGGATGCAGAATCCATTTACTAACCATCGTTTTTGCTTTGATTTATTTAGTTATTTATTTTTTCTCTTTTTTTCCTACATTCTATGTTCCTTTTTTCCTATAATTCCGTGGTGAATCTAATATTCTTTCCTTTGTCCTTTTATTATCTTGAGCCGAGGTTCTTTCGAAAACAGCTTCTCTACCCCTTCGGGGTAGGGGTAAGGTCTGCGTACACACTACCCTCCCCAGACCCCACTTGTGGGATTTTACTGGATTGTTGTTGTTGTTGTTGTTGTTGTTGTTGTTGTTTTTAGTGGAAATAGATCCTTGTTCTAAGTTTATTATTTTTTCCTTATGCTTTTTCTTTGAGGTATGAAAATACCCAAATTATCCCATGTTTTAAGCAGAGTCATGAGTCGTTACTAGGGAGTTTGGTGCTATTTTTTTTCTAGTTGGCATCCAAACGGAAAACTTCTGTAGTTGGAAATAAACGGAACTTTGAGTTAATAGAGACTTTTAATTTGGTGTCAAAAACACCCAATTCGTTTCTCTAGCAGTGGAATATTACGAGAACTAGACATAAATTAATTTGTATAGGAATCAATTTAGCATTAAAAACTTGTAATAATAAGCTTATTTTTAGTGTTATCAAATTTAAGGATATTTTAGTTATTTTAAAAGAAAAAGTGCTTACCAGTACTTGTTTACCAAACACTTTAATAGCTTTTTTTTTTAGTTTCAGTACTTTTATCCAAACACGTAATTGCTTATTTATAAAATAAGTTCCAGCACTTAAAAATTGCTTTTAAGCAATTGTGCTTAAAAGTCACTTTTTTAAGCCAATACAGACGGGCTCTAAGAGCCCGTTTAAATTGGCTTATTTTAAGTATTTTTAAATAAAAATAGTTTTTAAATCATTTTGTAGTGTTTGAATAAAATAAAAAAATACTATTAAGCATTTATTTTTAAGCTAAAATGATAAAATTATATCAAAAGTCAAAAATTTAAATTCCTAACTTATGACTTTTGACTTAAAACAAACACATCCAAACCGGCAGAAGACTTCTTTTTACATTTCATTTTTTAAATAATGATGCTTGAGTCACGTGACGTTCATGTGATTGCTTTTACGTGGTTGGAGTTTATTGGTTTTGAAGATATATGGTGTCTGTTTCTTTGAAGGAAATTTCACGATGGATAGTGGAATTGTTCTATTTATGGGTCCCAAAGAAAAAGAGTTTTTTTTTTTTTTTTGGTTTCCTTGTTTCTGTTCTGAAAAGGAGTTTTATATTCGTATTTTTGAAAGCTTTTACAGCCACAAAAATTTGTACGATCACGAGATTTTGGTGAATTCTTGAGGATTTTGTTTGGCTATAGATAATATTTTTATATTTATAAAGACTCAACTTTAGCATTTGAAGCTTTTAATACTTTTTTTAACTTTAAATATTGTTATTTTTAACTTCAACCAATTTATGCGTCTCATTTAAAATTTTCAACTCTATAAGCATGATTTTATCTTGTGGAATTAGAGAAAATTCTACCCTTCATGACAGACATGATTTTGTGGACATTGTATCTTAATTTCTTATTTGTTTGATGTATAATTAAACCGAGGTATTTTTCGTAGCCAAGGACTTTTAAATGCCTCCTTTTGTTCTTTTCTGTTTAGTGGCTGTCTCTGTCAAATAATAAAGTAACAAGCTAAGTTTGTAGGCAACTATATATAACACATACCTGAAATCAATGTTGCTGTTCGACTTACTTACGTCATTTATCTTATCTATTCAGTTATTACTTTCAAAAATATGCATAATTAATTAAATCAAATATGTAGAATAACCTTATTGTATAGGAAACTGGTTTATAACAAGTGTTCGAATGGTAAGATGACACATAAAACCGAAGATAGACAAATGGCGAGTCGAGAAACAATTAATACCGAATGCGACGTGTGTGCGGTCGGCGGTGGATGTGTTACAGCATTCAATGAGGGAATATTTGCTAGCATTAAATGAGCCGCCGTTACAGAGAATATTTGCATTGCCTATCGTTACATATTCATCAATGGCACTTTTACTCTCATTTATAAATGAGCTTGATCTTGGGATCTTGTTTCTCTAGGTAGAATTATGAATAGTGAGGTTAACACCATTGTAAGGACACAAAACATTCTACACGCAAAAGCTATACTTTACTATTTTACTCTCATACTTTACTATTTAGCTCTCACTTTAACAACTTTGTCGTTGCTGAAGAGGTTAACACCATTGTAAGGACACAAAACATTCTACACGCAAAAGCTATACTTTACTATTTTACTCTCATACTTTACTATTTAGCTCTCACTTTAACAACTTTGTCGTTGCTGTATTTTTACTTTCACTTTTGCTCTCGGAAAAGCTTAGTTCGAAATTAACCATGCTTGTTATCTTCTTTAATTTCAATCACTTAAAATATTAACTTTAGTCTTATTTCTTTATCGTCTTTGAGTCAAATCGATTTGCTTGTCTATAAATCACGTTACAAATTCAATTATATTATTTTACGTGTAAACAATTAAACCATACTACAAAGATGGTAATACTTTTGATAGGCATAAAACGTGGTAAACATGGCTTTTGTTTTCTCAAAAGTTATCGTGTGCTTTATGAGTGCAAAGCAATACAAATAAATTACGGAAAAATCATAGCAAATCGTAATAATCCACTGGACCAAGCGAATAACATGAAAATAAGTGCTCAAAATTAAGAGGAGAAACATTGAAAATCTTTATTGATAGTGTAGAGTTGGTTTGCCTCTCCATGAAGAGGTTCAGAGCCTTACAATGGTGTTCCTTTTTCCCAAAATATGGGTATTGTTGAGTGTTTTCTCCCTCTCGGGAATAGTGGCCAAGAAGCCCCCCCCCCCCTTTTTCTAGGATTTCCTCTCTTAGTGTTTATAGTTGTGAGCATCGTGAGCTAGCAATAAGTGGCCGTGACCACGTTGGGGTTTTGCCTTCATGATGGCGAATGGGCCGTGGCCTTGTTGATCGGATCAGATAAGGGTTAAATACCGTTAAGTCTGAGTGGTCGTACCACTTATTAATCATGAATTAGCTTGAGACGGGGTTAACTTCGTTAATTATCGCAGGGTCGGATTCTGACCCATACAATTAGTCCCTCCGCTTATTGAGATCGGGCCTTGGCCGAGCTCGATGAGCGGACTTCATCGACTGTAGTTTGAGAAACTCGGATAGGGAGGTCGACTGTCGCTCCGATCGAGGCCGAATTCCCTTTGGCGACGGCCCTTAGCCTTGTAGAATGTTAGTGTTTTGTTATCGTGCTATCAAGTCGCCCTATAATCAAGATGGAATGCCTCTCCTCGGCGAAGATATATGACATTTTAACACAGTTCGAGCGAGACTGAACTTCGTTATGTTCTGGTCCTCGCATTTGTTGGGATCATAGTCGTTGACGACGGGAGATGGGCCGTACGCGATGTGGTCGTGGGGAATAAGTATGCGCCGGGTACGTATTTGGTCACGTCCAGAATTTTGAAGGCGTACGACACATTCTTTCAGCGCTCGCAGGCCGTTGCGATTATTCCGATGGCGAAACATTGGCGGATGGCCGAGAAGTTGCTTCGTGGAGCTTTTCATAATGACGCATGCTTCGGTCGAACCGAACCATTTTACGGTTGGTCGTGCAGTTAATTATAGCTATTGAGTTTCGCGAAAGCCATTTACGTTGCCTATAAAGGTGGGTTGAGGAATTCATTTCTGATATCTTCATTGTTCATCTGAGAGAGATTCTGAAGAAACTTTTTCATTCTGCTAATTCATCTTCTCCTTTCTTTCCTTGATTGTGATAACCTTTGTCTTGCCCACCGAATTCTATCTCTTTCTCTTCAGTAGATCAACAATGGCAGGCAGTTCTTCCCACAATGCTCTTTTGATGGATTTTTCGGTCAATTCTCCGGTAGTTAAAGGGCTACCTCCGGCAATGGGAGGTGCAGAACAGATAGAGACCGGAGAAGTTCCGTCGGTTGACGAGGTAGTTCCTCGGCCCGGAGGTCCGGCGATTGATTTCACTGTCGACGGTGGAGAGGACCCGGTGGATGAAGCCCCGTTAATGGGGGAAATTGGGGTAGCCGGATTACGGGAACAGGGGGTCATCCCCACCCATGCAGACATCGTTCTCGCTAGAAACGAGGAGAGGGTCCACATCAACCGCAGGGGATACTGTATTTTTTATGCCTATCCCTTCAGGTTGGGGTTTAAGATTCCGCTCCCAATGCTGGTGGTGGATTTCTGTCGATATTATAGGGTATGCCCGGGTTAGCTTGCTCCTTCTCTTTACAAGTTGCTTGTCATGTTCATCAAGTACGCGAAATTGGCCCGTAGGGAGGTCATGCTGCAGCATGTGCTTAGTCTTTACGCTCCCCAGAGAGTCCGTGGCACCGTGATTCAGGCATGCCCTCATGGGTCGAGGGGCATGGTCATAAGATTGGATGACGAGGTCGACCCTCGCCCTTTCGAGCACTTCTTTTATATCAGGACCAGGCATCTGGTGGCGGATGCTACTGGGTTCCTAGAGGCTTGGAACCATGCACGTAAGTTCTTTGGTGGTTGAATTCCCTTTTCTTCCCCTCTTTATGATTCGTGATCATGAGCGTTAACTCGTGTTATTTTTTGTAGCCGACAGGTCACCGCCGACCCCATTGCCTTGGATACGTGAGGGGGTCGGGGCCGTACTCCCCCATACGGCAGGGATACGCACATGGGCGTCTTTCTGGGCGAGGCATGGTCGTAGGCACGCAGCCGGTGAGAATTCGACTTCTACTTTTTCGTTTTGTTTCGTCTCTATTTACTAACTTTGTTTTTCTGTGATCAGGAAGGGCACGCCGCGTCAGGGCTCCTCATTTGGCCTTTCGTAGGCCTGGCGCAATTGCTCGGCTTATTGTAGCACCGGTGCCGTGCCCAGTACCGAGGGCGGCATCGATTGAATCTTCAGCAGCTCATTCTCTAGTACGGGCTGCATTTCGGGTCGAGGGGACTTCGGGAGTTGTGCGCCCTAGGGCGGAGTTGCCCTTAAATGAGTTGGAGGAGGAGGAGGAAGAGGAGAGGCCGGTGGTAAGGTGGAGGGTTGCGTTCACGCCGGCTCCTCCTGTGGTGATTAACTTGGACTCCCCCCAGCAGATATGGAGAGGAGTGCGGCTGTGACGTCTGGCCTTGATGGCGGACAAACAGTGGGGGTTGCCCCGATTGGCTCAGGCCATGATGATACCATCGCTTCGACGACTCAATTGGTGGTTCCAGTAGCTGAGATGGGAGGTAGTTCCTCAGCGGCTGTTATTGTTGGTGAACCAAGCGCTCCTTCGGCGGCTATGGCGGGTGCTTCGACCTCGCGGGCGGCAGGAGGAGGAAGTGATGCTGGAGGAGACAGATATGAGTCCGAGTCCGACTTGGATCCTGATGACGTCCGTATGATTCAAGAAGGTCTCAACAACTCAACGGTGCATGCCGAGATGCGATCTCGCTTCATTGAGGTTCCCGCGGAGTCGAACTTATTGCTCCAAGGGAATAGCTTGGTGCCGCTATTTGAGGTGCTATGCTCGGAGATCGAGAACGCGTCATTGAGGGACGTCACAGATATTGGACTGATGAATGAAGTGGCCGTGATGGGCCTGAGGGTGCGTTACTACGATCTTAGTTCATTTTTTCCTTGCCTTAGTTTATTCTTTACCATAATCGCTGTTTTTGCTTTGCAGTCTTATCTGCTGGAGGTGGAGAGCATCCGCCGAGACCGCATCCGCTCGGGGGTCTTTTTGCGGGCGCTGAAAAAGTACCATTACTGCCGAGACCGGTGCCGGGAGATGCGCGAGCGCTTGAGGAGCAACCCCCGTAGCCGGGCCTTGGTCGAGGAGCTAGCGAGGCGGGAGCTTCAGGTGCAGCAAGCACTTGGCAAAACGCGCGCCCTCGAGGAGCAGCTTTGTCAGAGGACGAGGAGCTTGAGGTAGGAAGGCGGGATGCAACTGAGAGGGAGCGCCAAGATCAAGCCAAGGCAGTGGAGGCCGCTGCGGCATGTAACAGGAAGGTGGCCGCATTGGAGGGTGGAGTCGCGGCTTTGAGGCAGCAGGCGAGGATCGCTTCGACGAAGGCCGCGGGGTTGGAGGAGGTGCTTCGTATTCATAAGAGGGAGTAGGGGTTGGAGAGAGCTGTTGCAACCTTTAGAGAGGCGGGGCTAGAGGACCGCATTGGGGTCTTTGAGCGGGACGCCCAAGCAATGGCGGATCGGATCGCGGCCTTGGAGGGGGAGAATCAGCTCCTACGGGACCAGGCCGCCCCTTCCAACCAGGCTCGCGAACTTTGGGTTTTTGCCGAGGCCCAACTCGATGTATATAAGAATTTGTAGGAGGCCAGTATCATGACCGAGGCTACTTTCGAGGAAGCACGTCAGAAGGCTCGTGAGGCCCGTACCGACTGTAGCTTTGACGCGGCGATGCCAGAGGTTGGCGATGGTGCAGATGATGGCGCGGATGGTGCAGATGATGGCGCGGATGGCACCGAGTAGAAAGATTTGTTGTATATTTTTTTTGTTTCGCTCGCCGCTTGGCATTTTAGGTGTTTCTTGTTTTTCTTCTCTTTTTTTTTATTAACCGGCCTTGGCCGGGTGTAAGCGAGGATGACCCGTCATTGACTTTGTAAATATATAAATTTTCTTTTCAATTGCCTGCCTTGTGCTTGTTTTGTGTCTTTCCTTTTCCCCTCTTAGACTTTTCTTTTGCGCGTGTTCAAGGGGTGATTTGCTGAGTTTGACTCTGGTAGGCATGTTAATTTCTGGTTATTAGCGGCCTTGCTTCTTTGACTCAGTACGGGCGAGTCTTAGCCGTTATTTGGCGATAGCGGCGCTTAGCCTTAGTCCCAGTTCGGACGCGGTCGAACTACCGATCGTGATGGTAAAAAATGCGGCCTTGTAGTTTGACCGGGGCCGAACTTTACGTGTCCCGAATCTTAATTCGAGTTGGGAGTACTTACTTGAATGGCGAGGGTGCCTATCCTGCGCTTCGATTCGTTGGAGGTCGGGCTTTGCTTTCACTGATGAAGGCATTTGGCCTGAGTATCGGTTCAACTGTGGTTGAATTTGCTAAATTTGAGGACGAAGGCGTCCATTTTGAGCGAGGTCTAGCTCGTTGGATTTAATGGCGAAGGCGCAAAGCCTAAGCCTTGGTTCAACCGTGGTTGAACTTATTGGCGAAAACACGTAGCCGGAGTTCCAGTTCGATTGTTGTTGAACTTTGTTAAATTTGATGGCGAAGGCACATAGCCTGAGTCTTGGTTCAACCGTAGTTGAACTAATTGGCAAAGGCACGTAGCCGGAGTCCCAGTTCGACTGTTGTCGAACTTTTTGGCGAAGGCGCATAGCCTGAGTCTTGGTTCAACCGTGGTTAAGCTTGTTGGCAAAGGCACATAGCATGAGTCTTGGTTCAACCGTAGTTGAACTTTTTGGCGAAGGCACATAGCCTGAGTCGGTTCAACCGTAGTTGAACTAATTGGCGAGGGCACGTAGCCTGTCTTCCAGTTCAACTGTTGTTGAACTTTTTGGCGAAGGCGCATAGCTTGAGTCTTGGTTCAACCGTGGTTGAGCTTGTTGGCGAAAACACATAGCCTGAGTCTTGGTTCAACCGTGGTTGAGCTTGTTGGCGAAGGCGCACAGCCTGAGTCTTGGTTCAACCGTGGTTGATCTTGTTGGCGAAGGCACATAGCCTGAATTTTGGTTCAACCGTGGTTGAACTTGTTGGCGAAAGCACATAGCCCAAGTCTTGGTTCAACCGTAGTTGAACTTTTTGGCGAAGGCACATAGCCTGAGTCCCAGTTCAACTGTTGTTGAACTTTATCGATTTTGAAGGCGAAGGCGTATAGCCTGAGTCTTGGTTCAACCATAGTTGAACTTTTTGGCGAAGGCGCATAGCCTGAGTCCCAGTTCGACTGTTATTGAACTTTTTGGGCAAAGGCTCATAGCCTGAGTATTGGTTCAACCGCAGTTGAACTAATTGGTGAAGGCACATAGCTGGAGTCCCAGTTCGACTGTTGTTGAACTTTTTGGTGAAGGCGCATAGCCTGAGTCTTGGTTCAACCGTAGTTGAACTTTTTGGCGAAGGCATATAGCCTGAGTCGGTTCAACCATAGTTGAACTAATTGGCGAGGGCACGTAGCCTGTCTTCCAGTTCAACTGCTGTTGAACTTTTTGGAGAAGGCGCATAGCGTGAGTCTTGGTTCAACCGTAGTTGAACTTTTTGGCGAAGGCACATAGTCTGAGTCTTGGTTCAACCGTAGTTGAATTTGTTGGCAAAGGCACATAGCCCGAGTCTTGGTTCAACCGTAGTTGAACTTGTTGGCGAAGGCACATAGCTCGAGTCTTGGTTCAACCGTAGTGGAACTTTTTGGCGAAGGCACATAGCCTGAGTCCCAGTTCAACTGTTGTTGAACTTTATCGATTTTGGAGGCGAAGGCGTATAGCCTGAGTCTTGGTTAAATCATGGTTGAACTTGTTGGCGAAGGCACATAGCCTGAGTCTTGGTTCAGCCGTAGTTGAACTAATTGGCGAAGGCACGTAGCCGGAGTCCCAGTTCGACTGTTGTTGAATTTTTTGGCGAAGGCTCATAGCCTGAGTCTTGGTTCAATCGTGGTTGAGCTTGTTGGCGAAGGCACGTAGCCTGATTCCCAGTTCGACTGTTGTTGAACTTTTTGGCGAAGGCACATAGCCTAAGTCTTCAAGTTGTGGGTATTGAGTGCTGAAGCTCGATTTTGACTTGAGGCCTTGAGCAGTTTATGCGTTGTCTTCCCAATCGGGGCATGTAGGCTGTCTCGAGGTGCCTCTCGCTACGAGATATCTTGGTGCCAGTTTCTGGCCGGATCCCGTATCAGGGATGCGGGAGATGCCTCACGGGGATTCTCCCTTAAAAAGGGGGGCCTTCTTCTTCTTGTTTGCACTATCTGATAGATGAGAGACAGAGGAATTGGATCTCGATTCGAGATCTTCGAGTTCCATTGGTCTGATATGCTGCTTTGGCTTGTTTGAGCTGAGTTGTTCTTCCTTTTCAGGCGTTTCTTTCCTTTTGGTCCATGGAAAAACTACGCGATTTTGCTATGAAATCCCCACAGACGGCGCCAAATTATTTTCTCAAAAGTTATCGTGTGCTTTATGAGTGCAAAACAAGATAAATAAATTACAGGAAAATCATAGCACATCGTAATAATCCACTGGACCAAGCGAAGAACATGAAAATAAGTGCTCAAAATTAAGAGTGAAACATTGAAAGCCATTATTGATAGTGTGGAGTTGGTCTGCCTCTCCATGAAGAGGTTCAGAGCCTTACAATGGTGTTCCTTTTCCCAAAGTATGGGTATTGTTGTGTGTTTTCTCCCTCTCGGGAATAGTGGCCAAAAAGCCCCCCCTTTTTCTAGGGTTTCCTTTCTTGGTATTTATAGCTGTGAGCATCGTGAGCTGGCAATAAGTGGCCGTGACCACGTTGGGATTTTGTCTTCATGATGGCGAATGGGCTGTGGCCTTGTTGATCGGATCAGATAAGGGTTAAATACCATTAAGTCTGAATGGTCGTACCACTTATTAATCATGAATTAGCTTGAGACGGGGTTAACTTCGTTAATTATCACGGGTTGAATTCTGACCCATACAGCTTTGATATGTGTTTAGGTTTTGAAATGAACCCTAATATCTTATCTCGAATTCTTGTCATATTTCTTATTTCAAGATATTTTGTCATCTTCCCTCTTCTTTATTTAGGTAAGATATGGTTGCTTTTGATCCTCTTTCGTTTCTTTTGCTTTTCCTCTTTTGTATGGAAACAAAAATATCTCAATGAAAAGCAAAATGTCTCGTCAAGATTTAGGCCCGTTTGTCCATCACAAAAAAAATCATTTTTTCGATTTTTTTTGCACTTTGAAATTTGAAAAATTCTACAAAAATTATTTTTAAAAATTTTCACTTAAAAGCACTCATAAAAATTCAAAAATAACTCCAAATTATATTTATGTCGAAACAAAATTCTAATTTTCAAATATCATTTTCAACTTAAACATTTTACAGCAATTTCACAGTTTTTATGTCCAAACGCCCACTCAGACTTTTCTTTTTCTCTAATCTTCATGATTATGGTAGTAATCATCTGAAAAATAAAGCCCATTTAGTGCTCTAAATCACTCATCTGCATCATTTTCTCCTACTAACAAAATTGCGACAAGTTTTTCCTTATCTAATAAGTAAAATCACTTTTACACCTGCATAGATGTGACCGTCTGTTTCTTTTTTTAAATCTTTTCGTAGGAGGAACAATGAGAGATAATAAAAATTAGTTTTCTTCTTTTTTCCATCATTTATTTCAGATATACAACATAAGATCAGGAAAGAAAATATTGTTTTATATATTAGTTGTAAACCAAACGATGATTGCTGGTTTAAGCTTCAAGACTGGAAAAAGGCCGAGAAGATGAAGATTTGACGCAAGAAGAAACTTTAGGAAAAGCAAATTATGTGGAGTAATTAGTAACCTAAAGAGAAAGATAACCAATTTGATGTAAAGGGGAAAAAATATCATGATAGCAAAAATTACATAAAGAGGAAGGTTATAACAATCTAAAGGACAAAATAGTCATTACAATTACTGTATCACTGGTCAATGACCAATTTTTTTTTTCCGTTTCATCTCCGGTGTTCGATACACGCATTGGAGCCCGACTATATCCGGATTCGCGCCGCGTAGGATCCCATTCGAGGGAAAGCGCTCCCTATCAAGGATTTTTCCATATTTTGAGCAGGGGCGGCCAAAGGAATTTTGTGGCCTAAAGCCAAATTTTGCGAGGGGCCTTAATTTCTTTTAATTATTATTTTTTTTAGTTTGAAGTCCATTTTTTTAGTTTTTTTATATACAAAATTATTAATAATTTTTTTATAATCAATTTTTTTTCTAATAATTCTTTCTCAATTGAAAATATAGTTAATCCATTTAACCTCTCTTCAGTCATTATTGAGCTTAGTTAAGTTTTATTAATTTTAATTTCGAAAAATTTCTTTTTGATGAAGTAACAGTAACAAGAACTATTAGCATTATTCTATAAGTAATATGAACATTTGGAAAAGAATCAAATCTTTTTATTTGATTGAGTATATCAATCAAACTGTTATCTTCTAATTGTACTATTTTGCTTAGCACTTTTAATTTAGAAAATAAATATAAACCATCAATATCAGATTGATTATTATGCTTCAAGGAACACTCAAGATTAAAGCAGTATTTTTTTAAATCTTAATCATCTAGTGATCTCAGTTTTTTACATTTATGGATAGATATTGAATCTTGGATTGGTGGTGTTAGAGGTCGAGTAGCAAGTCAACCTAATGGTCGGCCGGGGCTAAGCTATTTTGGTTGAAGGGGGATCAACAGATCACCCTTCGCTGAAAAATTATACTACGTATAAGGTAAAATATTATTTGTTATTGATCAAAAACAGATTTTGAACACCCTTACATAACCCACTGGCTAAGGATGTTCAAAATATAAATATCCTTATTGAATTTCCTGGCTTCGCCACTTATGGTCGATTTGTAAATTGTGATTCAAAGATATGTATTTCCTTGACGGATAAGAAGGGCATTGAATTGTTGTTGTTTTTTTATTCTAGCGAGAGTATCAATATAGAATCAAATTATGAAGAAATTGTAGCAACATAAAAATGAAATTAAAGTGATTTGTTAATCAAAATAATATAGGAACCTATATTAATCTAATTATTCATAATCAAGCCGTTTAGACAATATTTAGAAACAGTATTTTGAACATTTTTTAAGATTTTGTGGAAGTTGAAGATGTGCGTAGATTGTTGTAATTTTTTGGGAGATTTTATGCATGGAAGTAGAGTTTGAAAAAAAAAATGTCTCTGAGAAACATTCTCAAGTCAAAATTAATAAAAACATGTAATGAAAAAAAATTTAATTTTCGAAAAACAATAACCTAAACAAACATCAACACAGAAAATCTTTTTGCATGTGTTTGTAAATGAAAATTGATGTTTAATGCTGCCTAAGATATTTGGTGTAGTAGTCCAAATCATTTGAATGTCTTTATAAATGATAAACACCCTTTGTCTGCCTATATATGTCAAAAGTAGGACATCTTATATTTCTAAGTGTAACTTGATTTGTAATTTATAACTTTATATGATGACTTAATATAAAGTTATATCGGAAATAGTCGCTTTATCTTTTCGGGTATGAGTACGATTTCGTACACACTATCCTCTCCAAATTTCATATGTGAAATTATACTAAATATATTATTTGTTGTTATAATAACTTAATAGTGGATTCGCCAGAACTTGCCAATGGTTAACCCTATGTAGTTTTATATTTCCAGAGAAAAGAAGTGAGAGAATCTTACAGTCTATGCACACAAAATTTTAGTTCCGTGTTATATTATTCATCCTATGAAACGAAAAATTGCTACTAATAAAATGACAAGAATAAATGTACTTAAAATCAATTGCCGTGTAGGAAATAATTTATTAATTTCCACGATCAGAACTTTGACATCAAAGTTCAATTCTTAATCCCAGTTGGTTTCAACGGTCGGTTTGTAGGCCACCTACGTGCAATAAGGTGTCACACATTTATTTATGCTTATGTATGAGCTGCAACTACTGTATTGAAATTTTTTAATAGATAACAAATGTTTCCAACTAACAATACAAAAATAAATCATGTTTATTAGACATAGTGTAATAAGAAACAGCTAATTGTGTATCATGTAAAATGAACGCGTAAACATAATACCAAAAGACACTTCGTTGTTGCTTCCGTATAATAGGTAGAAGTACTTTCTTGTTAAGGAGTACTTGTTGTACCTGTTTATGTTTAGAGAAGGTGTGTATGAAAATAGATACTATGAGGGTGTTTGAATTGGCTTAAAAGCCGGTCAAACCAGCTTAAAACCACTTTTTAGTTGGTTCGAATGTTTGGTAATTTTCAAAATAGCTTTTAAGTCAAGTGTTTTTAAGCCTAAAGAAGCTAAAAGCAACAAGTTAGGAAATCCCAACTTATTTTTTATAGCTTAAAAGCTGGTTGGGTTTGACCATATAATTTATTCTTTTATCCCTAATAATCTTTTATTTCCCATATATCCCTTCGAAGCCAAAAGCCCAACGTTCTTTTCCTACTTCTCCCTCCATTGTTCTTTTTTGACAACCATTTCTAATGTCATTTCCATGGCATATCCCATTTTCATATCTATTGCCTTTCCCTATTTTTTTATTTTTGCGCCCTGGTTTCATTTTCATGATTCTTTCTCACGTAAATAATTATAACCATATTTTTATTCTTGTTTGATATTTACTAATAATTATTTTCTTAAAATTCTTTGTCTTTTGAACAGTTGTGTTTCTTTTATATTGTCAAACAAACAATGTCATAATTATTTGTCTAGTACAAAGGCTAAAATGCAAAAATATTCGAAAAAGTTGAAACAAATATATAGCACTAAATATAGTAACTTCAAATGAAATATTATCTAAACATAAATAATTTTTTCTAAATTTTTTAAAGGAAATTCTCCAAAAATAACGTACTTTAGTGTTAACAGCTTTAAGGATATTTCAGTCATTTTAATAGAAAAAGTGCTTAATAGTACTTATTTACCAAACACTTCAACAACTTTTTTTCAGCTTAAGCACTTTTATCCAAACACGTAACTGCTTATTTATAAAACAAGCTCCAGCACTTTAAAAATGCTTTTAAGTATAGTGCTTAAAAGTCACTTTTTTTAAGCGGGTCAAAACGGATAAATTATCCGATCCGATATGTATTTGAGACAGATAAAAAATAGGTTTATCCAGCAGATAATATGGGTATCCATATTCTCCATGGCTTCTTAAATATGACCAGTTATGAAAAAATTCCTAATCTTTCAAACTGAAGTGTAGAGAAGAAGGAAGAAAGCAGTAAGTTTCAACTCTCAATCGATGAGAGAAAGAAAGGGAAAGAGAAGGAAGAAATGCAGACCTAATTTTCAGAGAAGGTTTGGAAATTTTCGGAACTTTCTAGGTAAGGAAGTGAATTGGTCTCTCAAGTGAATTGAATACGTGGCAGCATCTGAGCCCTTGAGCTTGATTAAATCCTGGCCATTGATATGGCATACTATGCTCAAAAGTGAGATGACTGAAGAGTTATACACACGTGCCCTTGCACATGACAATACATTGTAAAGGAATAAAATTAGTTATTTTGTTATAGATTTGGCAATAGAAATATGACAAGTGTACAGGGAATATTCTTTGTCTTCTTTCAAATTTTCAGCACATTCATTTGTATATATAGGAAGTTTGGGATGATATACAATACATAGAGAAAATTCTTCATTTTTCTACCTAAATCTTTCATGGTATCAGAGCTCTAATAGCTCGATCCTTCATTTTCTCTTCAAAATCTCTTAAAATCTAAAGGTTAGCTATGGCAGTAACAGATGAACTCCAGCTATTACAACTCCAGTTGCACAAACTCCAGGTTCTTCATCCACTACAGTCAATCAGGACTGTAATCACCCATATTTTCTTCACTCCTTTGATGCGCCTGGGATGTCTCTTGTCAGCTCACCATTTGATGGCAGAGGTTTTCCAGGTTGGAGGAGGTCAATCCTAATTGCCCTTTCTACCAAGAACAAGCTTGGTTTCATCAATGGAAGCCTTGTGAAACCAGATCTGGGATCTAATGACCTACCTCAATAGAGTAGTTGCAATGATATGGTCACTTCTTGGCTGCTGAACTCACTGTCTAAAGAAATAGGAGACAGTGTCATCTACTCAAAATTAGCAATGGAACTTTGGAATAGCCTGGAGAACAGGTTTGGCCAATCCAATGGGGCCAAGCTGTATCACCTGCAGAAAGAGATATCCAAGTCAGTTCAAGGAAATAGTAGCACAGCAGGCTATTTTACTACTCTCAAGAGATTGTGGGATGAGTTGGACTCTTTAAGCACACACCTAGGATGCATATGTGACTGTGTGTGTGATGGAAAGAAGAAGGTAACTAAGTTTATGGAAGATCAAAGAGTTATTCAGTTCCTTATGGGACTGAATGATGTTTATGGCCAAGCAAGAGGAAATATTCTTATGATAAGCCCTCTACCCAGCCTTGGATCATACCTAATCTTTGTTACTTCAAGATGAGAGTCAAAGGGAGGTGTACATGAGTCCCCAATATCCCTCTGATGGAGCTTCATTTATGGCAGGAACTCAAACCAAGTTCCAACAAAGAAGCAACAATCAAATTCAGAAACCCTGGCCTGGGACTCAGAAATTTGGAAACAGCCCACAGAAATTCAGAGGAAAGAAGTCCAAATATAATCCTAATGTCACATGCTCTCACTGCATGAGAATAGGGCATGTAAAAGCAGACTGCTACAGATTAATAGGTTTTCCAGAAGATTTTCAATTTACCGAACAAACAAGCAATTACCAGGGATGAGTAAAAAGAAATGCAGTGGTGACAGGACAAGAGGAAAATGTGACAGCTACTAACAATGAAGGAAACATCAACAACCAGCCACAAATGTTTAGTAAGGAACAGGTTTCTGAGCTAGTGAATTTAATCAAGCAGGTGCAGATTGGGAACTCAGCATACACAAGTTCATAAATCAATGCCAATGCAGTGGCTGGTACAATTCTTAAATACACTGGGACTTGTCTTTCAGCTTTTAATACTAAGACTTGGATTATTGATTTAGGAGCTTCAGAGCATATGTATTTTGATTCAAGTTCATTCATAGATTTGACTCCTCTTCCTGTTCCTCTACATATTAGTCTCCCTAACTCTTTCCAGTTATTTGTTACACACATAGGAAGTGTTTCCATTCAGCCAAATATGATTCTTAAGAGAGTCCTCCATGTGCCTTCATTCAGATATAACTTATTATCTGTTCATAAGTTATGTTTTCAATTCAAATGTTGTCTAAATCTAACTTCAGATGGTTGTCTAATGCAGGTCCCTTTAATGAGGAGGGGACAAGTATTTGGTGAAGTAAGAGATAGATTATATTTATTCAGTCCCACTAGTGTAGTTTCTGGCATTTTGCCTTATCAAGATGTAGTTTCAATTCCAAAAGGAAGAAATTCCAACAATTGTTCTAGTTTAGTTTCTTTTCAAGCACCTTTAGTAGCTAATTGTCACGTCCTCAGTTCTTAACTAAGTACACGTGCGGCACTTGACAACTTGCTCACGATCTTGCACAACTTGCTCACGTTCTTGCTATGCCAAGTCAGCCTTACTACACTCAAGATCGCTAAGAGAATGGAAGAAAGAACACAAGAGAATTGCTAAAGGAAGCTTTGTATTAGAGAGAACTTGAAATGTTTGCTTGATTGATGAATTACAAATGAATGCCCCCTATTTATACTAATCACCTAGGGACTAGTATGTAAATAATAATTGTTCTACAAGTCCTTCCATATTTACAAATAAGTCCATTCTCTAGAATTCTCTACAAGACTAGAATATTCCAAGGACTTTCCTAGAAAATCCATAGGATTCTAAGGTCTTCCATGAGAAATCTCCATATTTCTCTAGAACCTTCCTACAAGTGCATAAATATCTAGAGCTTCCCAAGGAAATTCTCCATAGTTCTAGAATATTCTACCAAGATTTAGTCCCAAATTTATGTAACACATCCATGTGGCAAAAATATATGCCAAGTGTCACCTATGTGGCGTGATGACATGGCAGGTCATCACACTCTCCCCCACCTAATATTGCGACGACCGCGGCGCAATGCTGTTGCATAAACTCTCGGATCTTATCTTTGAATTGCCACAAGTCTTCATATCGTTCCCACGTGGCCTCCTCCGGTGATTGCCCTTTCCAATGGACGAGGAACATAGCAGTGGCTTTTTGCCCTTGTTTTCGCCTGGCTTGGTAATCTATGATAGCCTCAATCTCCCGATCATGCGAGGCGGTGATAGTCATTGGCGCTCGACTTGATTGGCCCCTACTCGGATCATCCTTATCTTCATGATATGGCTTAAGCATGCTCGCATGGAAAACAGGGTAGATCTTAAGATACGACGGCATGTCAAGCTTGTATGAGATCTTGCCTATCTTGGCGACGATCTTAAATGGCCCCTCATACTTGCGAATTAAATTCTGATGCATGCCCCGTAGTGCCTTGAATTGCCTTGGGTTAAACTTCACCATGACCATGTCCCCAACCCTATAATCTGTGGGACGCCGCTTACGGTCCGCAAATTTCTTCATCTTCTTAGCTGCCTTATCCAAGTAGGACTTAGCAGTGTCGAGCTGCTCCTCCCATCCTTTAGCCATATGATAAGCCCCCAAACTTTTTCCCTCGAAGGCGGCTGGTAATGAATGTGGAGTTTGTGGTTGTTGACCTGTGGCTAGCTCAAATGGTGTCCGCCCCGTGGACTCACTCCGCTGTAAGTTATAAGAGAATTGGGCGATGTCTAGGAGCCTTGCCCAATCTTTCTGGTGCGCACTTACATAATGCCTCAAGTAGCATTCCAGTAAGGCATTGACCCGTTCCGTTTGTCCATCCGTCTGTGGGTGGAAACTAGTAGAAAAGTGCAGTTCCGTGCCTAGTATGTCGAACAACTCTCTCCAAAAGTTCCCAGTGAAGCGGGGGTCTCGATCACTGATGATATGCCTTGGTAAGCCCCAATACTTTACCACGTTCTTAAAGAATAACTTGGCGGCTTCCTTAGCTGTGCAACCCGGTGAGGCGGGCATGAAAGTGGCATATTTGGAAAATCTATCCACGACCACCATAATAGTACCATAACCGTCGGACTTCGGTAGGCAAGTGATAAAGTCCATAGTCACGCTCTCCCATGGACGCTCTGCAACTGGTAATGGCTCCAAAAGTCCTCCGGGTTGTTTTTGTTCAACCTTGTCCTGTTGACAGACAAGACAAGTCTGCACATAGCACTCTATGTCATCTCGCATGTGTGGCCAATAGTAGACTGACTCAACCAAGGCCCTAGTGCGACGTTGGCCTGGATGACCAGCCCACATTGTATCATGACTCTCCCTTATTATCCGCCGTCTGATGTCTCCAAACTTAGGCACGTAGACCCGCCGACCCGTGGTAAGTAATAGGTCATCTTCTACCCAAAAACGTCTCGTCTTGCCCTGGTTGGCTAACTCGATAAGTTGTTTGGCTGCTGGATCATGTTGCATGCCTTCTTTTATAGCCTCACGAATGTCCCAAGTTGCTGAAGTGATGGCAGCAAGCTCGGCTTTCCGGCTCAAGGCATCAGCTACAACATTACCTTTGCCCGGCTTGTACTCTAGCACATAATCAAACTCGGCCAAGAAGTCTTGCCACCTAGCCTGTTTTGGCGTGAGCTTCTTCTGCGTCTGAAAGTAGCTAGTAGCCACATTGTCGGTCTTGACCACGAACCTCGACCCGAGCAGATAATGTCTCCATGTACGAAGGCAATGCACAATTGCAGTCATTTCCTTCTCTTGCACCGTGTAACGCCGCTCCGTCTCATTTAACTTGCGGCTCTCAAATGCTATGGGATGCTTATCCTGCATCAGGACACCCCCAATGGCGAAGTCTGAGGCATCTGTGTGTACCTCAAATGTCTTAGCAAAGTCAGGTAGTGCCAAGACTGGCTCCTTTGTTATAGCTGCCTTAAGGCCTTCAAAGGCCTTTTGACAATGCTCTGTCCAAACCCATGGATTGTTCTTCTTTAGCAACTCGGTCAATGGTGCGGCCTTTGCTGAGTAGCCACTGATGAACCGACGATAGTAGTTAACAAGGCCAAGGAAGGATCTCAACTCAGTTACCTTTGAAGGTGCCTCCCACTCCTGGATAGCACGTACCTTAGCCTCGTCCATGCGTAGCTCGCCATTGCTAATGACATGGCCCAAGAAGTGCACCTTTGATTGTGCAAACTCGCACTTTTCCTTCTTGATGTATAGCTCGTTCTCCCGCAAGACTTGGAAAACTTTCCTTAAATGCTCCATGTGTTCCTCCAAGTTGTTGCTGTAGATGACTATGTCATCTAGGTAGACTACCACGAACTGATCAAGGTAGGGATGAAAAATCTTATTCATAAGAGTGCAAAATGTGGCCGGTGCATTGGTTAGGCCGAAGGGCATCACCAACCACTCAAAGGCTCCATATCTTGTCACACATGCTGTCTTTGGTTCATCCCCTTCAGCAATGCGTACCTGGTAGTAGCCCTTTCGAAGATCCACCTTGGTAAAGTACTTGGCTTGCCCAAGTCTATCGAACAAGTCAGCAATGAGCGGGATCGGGTACTTATTCTTCACTGTAACCTTATTAAGTGCTCGGTAGTCTATGCACAAGCGCAACGATCCATCCTTCTTCTTCTGGAACAATACCGGTGCGCCGAAAGGTGCCTTTGATGGGCGAATGTGACCAGCATCCAGCAACTCTTTCAATTGTTTCTTGAGCTCCTCTAGTTCGGGCGGTGCCATACGATATGGGGCAAATGCAGGTGGCTTAGCCCCTGGCTCCAACTCAATCTTGTGATCCACCTCTCGCCTAGGCGGCAAGTGCTTAGGCAACTCCTCGGGCATGACATCTTTGTTTTCCTCAAGCAGCTTCTCTATGCAAGGCGGCAATGTCTCTTGAAAACTCTTGTCTTCTTCTAGACTTGTAATGGTTGCCACGAATGTTGGCTCCCCCTTCTTGATCCCCTTGACAATCTGCATAGCTGAGATTTGTGCTTGGATTTGTCCGTGTGGCATAGTCATTGTAGGTACCATGCAAGCTCCTTCTCGCTCCATAACCAAAAGACGTTGGAGGTAGGGGTCGATCAAAGTATGACAATGTCTAAAGAACTCTTGCCCCAGTATGATGTCAAATATATCCATAGCGGTTACGGTAAAGTTTGTCATACCTTTCCAAGTTCCCAATTTGACACCTACTCCATTAGCTATCCCGCGAGCATTTTGTACCTCGGCATTCACGGTCTTGACGCGAGAGTTGGTTGGGGCAAGCTTCAATTCTAGTCTCTTTGCCGCAGCCTCAGTCACAAAATTATGAGTTGCTCCAGTATCCACCATTGCACGAGCGGGCTTGTTGTTGATGGTGAGATCCACGTACTGATTGCCACTCTCGGTAGGTTGGATAGCTTGCTTTGTGACAACACCATATAATCCGATCATACCTAGTTGTGCAGTTCCCGAACTCTCTCCTTGCGGCTGCTCCTTTCGTTCACAAACTATGGCGCTGAGGCTCTTTAGGTCGGGACAATTCCTAAAGCCGTGCGGACCTCCGCATATGTAGCATCCCTTTTTCTCGGCCTGTGCCTTCTTCTCGGCGTAACCCTGACGACCACTCGACTTTTTGGAATCTTGAGTCTTGGAGTATTGTTGATGTATCTCCTTGCCTTTGCCACGATCTCC
>MU726445.1:3456-21271 GCA_026770625.1 Nicotiana glauca | reverse complement strand
ACTTCTTGTGCATCACGAACACCTTTGAACATTGGGGGTTTGGGAGCCTCGATCTTTGCCTCTCTCGTTACCACAATATTGCTGGCTGCCTCAGTCACGCCAACATTTACATGCTCCTCGAGTGAATCTATCTTTGCCTTCATAGCATCGATAGTACTCAAAGCCTCCATAAGTCTACACTGTAAGGCAGTGATGGTTTGCCTTAGTTCCATCTCAGTTTGTGTACGTCCCTCCAAGTCATTTCGGATACTTTCAATCTCTTCAAGAGTGTGCCCCTCGATAACGTTAAGGGTGACTTCCACCTTCCCCAAGCATTGGCCAAAGATCTCCACGGCGTCCATCCCCGCATTCATCTTCATCACCCACTTTTTACCGAGCGAGACGTCCTCTGGAAGGACCTCCACTTCATCCTCGCTTGCCTCAGTGGCAGATGGTTCTTGGGATGTGAGCCCTTCGCTTGACACAACCTCAGGTGTCACCTCTTGGCTCTTGTTGGTGGCGTTCCTCTTTTTGCTACGGCCGCTCTTGCCAGCAGCATCCTGGATGACGTTGGCTTGGGTGTTGGAAGCGTTAATTTCTCCGTCGTTCACCATTCCCTTAGTTGAAACCTTCGCTCTGATACCACGTTGTCACGTCCTCAGTTCTTAACTAAGTACACGTGCGACACTTGACAACTTGCTCACGATCTTGCACAATTTGCTCACGTTCTTGCTATGCCAAGTCAGCCTTACTACACTCAAGATCGCTAAGAGAATGGAAGAAAGAACACAAGAGAATTGCTAAAGGAAGCTTTGTATTAGAGAGAACTTGAAATGTTTGCTTGATTGATGAATTACAAATGAATGCCCCCTATTTATACTAATCACCTAGGGACTAGTATGTAAATAATAATTGTTCTACAAGTCCTTCCATATTTACAAATAAGTCCATTCTCTAGAATTCTCTACAAGACTAGAATATTCCAAGGACTTTCCTAGAAAATCCATAGGATTCTAAGGTCTTCCACGATTAATCTCCATATTTCTCTAGAACCTTCCTACAAGTGAATAAATATCTAGAGCTTCCCAAGGAAATTCTCCATAGTTCTAGAATATTCTACCAAGATTTAGTCCCAAATTTATGTAACACATCCATGTGGCAAAAATATATGCCAAGTGTCACCTATGTGGCGTGATGACATGGCAGGTCATCACATAATGTTGTCTATAATGTAAGCCAATGGCATCAGATTGGGTCACCTTCCCTTTTCAGCAATGAAGCATCTTAGTTTCATTGATTTCCTTTCAAACTTTGATTATGTGTGTAACATTTGTCCTCAAGCTAAACAAACTAGACTCCCTTTTCCTCTAAGTCATATTAAAACCCAAGGGATTTTTAATTTAATTCACATTGATACTTGGGGTCCATTTAGGATTGAAACATACAATGGGTTTAAATACTTCCTAACTATTGTAGATGATTTTAGTAGAGCCACATGGACCTTTTTGTTAAGTTGCAAGAGCAATGCTTTTCCAATTTTAAAATATTTTCTTGTTATGGTGGAAAGGCAATTTAACATAAAGGTGAAGAGGATAAGGTCTGATAATGACAAAGAATTAGGGAAAGGGTCACAGGAAGCTGCCATCCTTCAATCACAGGGTATATTGCACGAAACATCTTGTTTGGGAACACCCCAACAGAATGGGGTAGTTGAGAGAAAACATAGGCATCTTTTGGAAGTGGCAAGAGGACTGTTTTTTCATTCTAAGGTACCCATACAATATTGGGGAGAATGTGTGCTAACAGCCACTCATCTCATCAACAAGATACCTTCTAAGGTTTTGAAAGGGAAGACACCCTATGAGGTACTTTTTGGAAGGACACCTAACTATGACTCACTCAAATGTTTTGGATGTCTATGCTTTGCATCTACCTTGACTCATGACAGGAGTAAATTTGACCCAAGAGCTAAGACATGTGTGTTCTTAGGATATGCACAAGGACAAAATGGATACAAGGTTCTGGAAATTGAAACAGGAATCCAGAGATGTGAAGTTCCATGAGGAACATTTTCCTTCCAGTTTATCCAACACAACACCTCAACCCTTGTTTTCCCCTCATATCCCTTCTTATGATATCCCATCTCCAGATCAACCACTTTCCAGTATCAGTTCTACACCTGAAGCACAATCAAATACCTTCCCTTCTATTTTTACACCTAGCAGGACACTTGGGGAAAGTGATCAAAAAATTAGTCTTCCCGAACCCTCTTCCCCACTGTCAAACTTTGGCTTGGGGAATTCACCTAGTAATGGATCAGGCAATCAACCTAACACTCCTATTTCATCTCCCATTCACAGTTTTCCTATTCCACCACCTCTAATCAAGAAATTTGAAAGGATTACTCAAAGACCAACGTACCTAAATAATTATGTGTGTAATAGCATATTCCTCACTGATCTCAACTCCTCAGTTTCAGTCAGTCAACCACACCTAATGCTTTCTCCTTTGGGGCACTCACACTCAACAATCAAAATGTTCTGAAAAGTGTGTCAACCATTTCAGAACCAACAAGCTATCATGAACTTGTAAGGAACCAGGTTGGAGAAAGGCAATGGAGGCAGAAATTGCAGCTTTAGAGCTGAATCATACTTGGGATGTGGTGACGTTACCACCAGGCAAGAAGGCTTTACCATGTAAATGGGTTTACAATGTTAAACATAAATCAGATGGCACTATAGAAAGGCTGAAGGCTAGGTTGGTAGTGAGGGGGGGGGGGCATACAAAGAGAGGGTATTGACTATTCAGAGACTTTTTCTCCAGTGGTAAAGATGACAACAATTAGGTGTCTCCTAATAGTAGCTATGAAGAAAGGCTGGCGTGTGTCACAACTTGATGTGAACAATGCCTTTTTACATGGAGACTTACAAGAAGAAGTCTACATGAAATTTCCTATTGGTATATCTGTCACGCCTCCTTTTTCCTACACCCCGCAAGGGCGTAAAAGAGTATTTCCAATTAAAGGACAACCGAAACGGGATTTATTTATTAAAATTCAAAGTCGCCACTTGGGATATTTAAGGTGTCCCAAGTCACCGGTTGAATCCCGAATTGAGAAAAATATGACTCTGTTTAACAGTCTGCGATCCAGAAATCCGAGTAAGGAATTCTATTAACCCAGGAAAAGGTGTTAGGCATTCCCGGGTTCCGTGGTTCTAGCACGGTCGCTCAACTGTCATACTTGGCTTGTTTATTTGATTTTAGTACATGTTTTGACCTATGTGCTTTTAACTTTGAACCGCTTTTATTATTATTATTTTAAGAGAATTGCAACGTCGTGAAAATATGTCTCAAACCGCGTCACATAAATGCACTCTCAATTTTTGACACATTTCAACTTCGTTGAGATTTGGATTTGGGTCACATAAATGTGCACCTGAATTTAGGAAGGTAATGTTATTAAAAGCACGCCTAAAGTGGCTAGCGTGTTATTATCTTTGGGGAAGGCCGTGAAATTTGCTAAACGGCCCATCCCGAATTCTAAGTATTTTTATATAACCATTTGTCGAGGGCCCCGCGATTTATTTGTTTTGATTAGCGAGACTCATCTTGTTTTATTATTAAAAGGCAATCCTAAAGCAATCTATAATTTTCTATTTTAATCTTGTCTCTAATAATGAAAGGAAAAGTCCTAATTAATTTGTTATTGGACCAAATGATAATTCTGCACCACAGTCCAACCATTGGGCTCCAAGATAAGCCCAACAAGTATAAAATGTACTCGAGACCACACGAGTCAGGCTAGTTCGCCAAAACCTCTGGCCCAGGCATAAACGTAAGGGAGTTGTAACTGGACATGGGCCCGTGCATTAAAGGAATCAAACTTCAATCACGTGAACTAGGCTAGTAAGCCCAGATCTATACACTTCATTAAAACATGAATCAATTGATAACAACACCCTGCTGAATTTACATACTAAAATAAATTAACAATTAACATTAACTCAAAGGTTTCTGGACAATAAATTGAAATTACACATTAACGTGATCCTAAACGCGTTGCAAACCAATTTAAGCTTCAAACTCCCTACTGTTGCTCATTCTCGCTAGAGTGTTGATTTCCAGTTGGTGAGCTGATGATGCCTACTTGATTTAAAGCCAAATTGCTGACATTAACTACCAACCTTTGAAGCAGTGAACTCGATGAGACTAAGGAGTTGACCTCAATAACAAGTTTGCTGATGTTGATTAGTATAGTACAAAAAAAAGGCTCGAGATGCATGTTTAGCACAAAATTAAACTGGACGTGTCCATCACACACTTAAACTGTCTGATTTCTAATTTTTTAACAGAAAAATATTAAACTAAGATGAGTGTTAGCTATACTAGTTATTGCTAAATAACTACAAGTTAAATCAGTCCATGACAGTCCAATATGAGTTTAAACAGTACAAATAAGTAGATATACGCCTAATTAAATAGTCCTAAATGTAAAGCTAGATTAAGCAACCACATAACAATCAACATATGCCTCAGTGTTGACAGACATGATCCAAACGAGTGAATGGGTTTCATTTCAGCTTCAACTCAGAATTACATCAATTTAAGGAGTGTACCTGGAATGAATTGAAATAGAAAAAGGAGAGGTTAGTATCAGTAACAACTTCAGCAGCAACTCAGAAACCAATTTAAAACCCCAGCAACAGTCAATGGACGAGTAATAACAGTCCAGCACAGATTCAGCAGTTCAGAAATGAGTTGAAAAATCATGCAAACTCAATAAATCAGCCCACAACAGCACCAGATAACCAGAAATAACCCAGGGAATCAATATACCCAACGAATAACCCTCAGTTGACTCTAATTAACTAATCAACAGTGCTCAAATGACTCCAAATACTTTCAGACTTCAAACATTGAACAGAAACAGGGAATTCAAACTATTTTTGGTTTTGAAATGAACTAGATGACTGAATTAAAGCTGGAATTTGGAAAATAACCTAAGGAAGGCAATGAAACAGTGTTGTTTTCAGATTTTTTTATTGTATTTTCTGTTTTTTTTGGTTTTTTGAATGCTGAATTTCAAAACTAGATCTGAAAACTAGGGAGAGCTTTTTTGGGGGGAATTTTTGAGCTCCAAAAACTTGTTCATCAAGGCAAGGTGCATGCCTTTTATAGGCACAAAATGAAGCTTATCAGATTTTTAGTTTTTCTTTTTTAGTCCTTGTTCATTTTCAGCTTTAGTCCCTTATTTTTTTACTTGTAATCCAAGTAACTACACTTATCTTTTGCAATTAACCTAAAAGCCCCAATGTAGAAGCTCCTAAGAAGTTCATTCTAAATTCCCTACCCTTGAACTACCTATTTTACCCTTGAGTTTAAACTAAATCGCAGCTATAACCAAACAAATCCCTAATCTCTGAATTATCAACATATTGAAGACTAATCCTAATTCAAGCTAAGACTAACAAACTAAGACTTAACTAATTGAACCAAGATTGAAGTAAAACAAGAATATCAGGAGATCAATTATTCCTATAAGAGTAATACTGAAGCGAATAAAAACAAATTCTACCAAATCGACAGAAAGATCATAATCACAATTAAACTAACATAATTATCATTAAGCTAAAAGAAACAATTTACTAAACTGGAATCAAGAATCAAATCAAACTAAACTACACAAGCAATAAAAAGGAAAATCAAGCACAAAATTAGATTCAGAATGGAACCAAAAATAAATTAAATGAACATTAAACTAACAATTAATATTTATGAGAGCCAAGCAAAAAAAAGAACTTAAACAAAGAAAAAGGAAAAACTCAAAAAACTCACTGATTTACCCTCTCATTTCCAGATTCCAAATTAGGGTTCTCCGGTGATATTTGAGCACCAACAATGATAGAAGCATCATGAGGAAGAGGAGGGGATCGTGTGGTACCAATTTGGAGTAATTCGGAGCACTTAGGGTTTTGGCCGAAAAAACTCAAATTGAAATTCGAACAGTTCCGGCCAAATTAGAGGGGGGATTCTTAGGCCATTGGAAAGAGGGAACGGAGGAGATTCACTGGTGTAAATTTGGGGTGATTAGGAGGAGGTTGCGTCATGGCCGAAAAAACTTCAAACGAAGATTCGACGGGTTCTAGGCTTGTTCGAGGGATACAATTTACAGATTTGGAAAGAGGGGGACGAGGGGACAGGGGGTGTTAATTTGGTGGCGTTTGGAGGTTCTCTGCCGCCGTGGGTGATTTCTGACGGTAGAGTTAGGGCAGAGGGACGGCAGAGGCGGTGGTGTTACAAGGGGTGTACGAGGAAGATGAAAATGTTTTTTAGATTTTGGGTGGTTTTGGACAATTTTATTAAATATGCCAAACGAACTTGGACCGTTGGATTATGAGCCATGGACGGTCAAGATCAAGGATTAACCAAACGACGTCGTTTTTACTAAAGGGGCAGGCCGGGTTTTGGGTCGGACCTGGACGGACGTGACATTGGTTTGGGCCGGGTGAAGTTAATTAGATGGCCCAATTAGGCATTATTGAGGCAGCCCCTTTTGTTTTCATTTTTTATTTCTCTTATTTATTTATTTTTTATTCTTTATTTCATCTTGTATTTTTCCTAATTTTATAAAAATACAAAAATTAAAATGAAACCTAATTTATTTCCAAAATTAAGCTAATTAATTCCTAAAATTGTTTAAAGTCTATTTCGTGACAAATTCACCAATTAACAATTAAAAATGCAAAAGTGGACTATTTTTATTATTTTCTTTATATTTTATTCTAAAAACAACTTAACCACTAAATAATCCTAAAATATAAAACTAGATCCTGAATGCAAATGTCAAACATATTTTTTTATATTTTTATATGAATTAAAATGCACAAATAAAATGCAAACAATTAACAGAAAATAATACAAAATTCACAAAATTATAAAATAATAAAAGAAAATCATTTTGTTTGAATATTTGGGAGTAATTCACTTAGGGCAAAAATCACGTGCTCACAGCTGCCCCTCTTTTTTCGGAAACACGAAGAGTTTTCGTGCAAAGATAAGTGAGCAAATGCGAGCGATTTTTGCCCGCTTGAATACTCCGTGTGAAAAAATTTTGAAATCCATCTGACCGAACCTTGCTTCAAATGTTGCCTACATATCCTTGGCTAAAAAGGAATCAGGTCAGTGTAGTTCGGGAAGGTTTGGTAGTTGGGACTACCAAGAGCTGTGATTTTACTGTTGTTGCTGCTGCTACTACTCGCTGACCTCCTTATTACACCGTGTCAAAATAAAAGAGTCTAGCCTAAGCTATAATCTATAAATTACAGAGGGGTCCTATCTATGTCTTCAAACTTGCTCTTGTGTTGACTTAAACTTGTATTCTTCCGATGGCATTCTTGCGTTGTTGCCTTGTACTGTGATCGGAGATGTTTTGCCATTCCTCCGAGTGATGCTTGACTGGTGCAATTGAAATATGTGCCTCTATTCTCCGGGCAGGCTCCTGATTTCTGACGCTTGAAAATTATTCCCTTGGTCTCCAGGTGGTCTCCTGACTGCAACGCTTAAAAAGTATTCCCTTGTTCTCCAGGTGGGCTCCTGACTGCAACAAAATAAACAAACAAAGAAAATTTTCTGATCCAGTTTGGTGACTGAGCACATTATATTATCCAATATCAGAAACTTGAAAGCTAAAATTTGAATTGTACTTCCCTTGTTTTCTAGGTGGGCACCTGACTACTGAAACTTGAAATGTATTCCCTTGTTCTCCAGGTGGGCGCCTGACTGCTGAACTTGAAATGTATTCCCTTGTTATCCAGGTGGGCGCCTGACTTCTGAACTTGAAATGTATTCCCTTGTTCTCCAGGTGGGCGCTTGACTTCAACAGAATAGACGAACAAAGAAAATTTTCTGCCCCAGTTTGATGACTGGGCGCGTTATGTTACCAAATATTAAGAACTTGAAAGATAAAATTTGTAGTGTACTTACCTTGTTCTCCAGGTGGGCGCCTGATTGCTGAAACTTTGAAAAGTATTCCCTTGTTCTCCAGGTGGACTCCTGATTGCTGAACTTTGAAATGTATTCCCTTGTTCTCCAGGTGGGCGCCTGACTGCTGAGCTTGAAATTTATTCCCTTGTTCTCCAGGTGGGCTCCTAACTTCAAACTTGAAATGTATTCCTCTGTTCTCCAGGCGGGCTCCTGACTTCAAACTTGAATGTATTCCTCTGTTCTCTAGGCAGGCTCCTGACTTCACAAAATAGAAACAACAAAGAAAACTTTCTTCCCCAGTTTGGAAACTGGATACATGTTACTGGATGAGAATTTAAAAACTAAAACTTGAATTGTAATACCTCTGTTCTTCAGGCGGGCTCCTGAGTTCGAAACTTGAAAATATATTCCTCTGTTATCCAGGCGGGCTCCTGACTTCACAAAATAGACAAAACAAGGAAAACTTTCTGCCCCAGTTTGGAAACTGGGCCTCACGTTACTGGATACTAATAAGAATTTGAAAGCTAAAACTTGAATTGTAATACCTCTGTTCTCTAGGCGGGCTTCTGACTTCTGAACTTTGAAATGCATGTCTCTGTTCTCCAGGCGGACTCCTGACTTCAACAAAATAAGCAACCAAAGATAATCTTCTATCCCAGTTTGGAAACTGCGTGTATGGGTGAGTGTTAAACTGAACCATATTACCAAATACTACTAAGAATTGAAAGCTAAGTCCTATTATCCAAGGAGGTCCTGACAACTACTAAGGCATTACTCTCACTACATCTTATTATCTACAAGGGTTTTTAAACTACATCCTATTATCCAGGAACATCCTGACAACTCCTAACAATTACGAACCTAAAATATTACTCTCACTACATCATGTTATCTACAAGGGTTTTTGAACTACATCCTATTATCCAGGAAGGTCCTGACAACTCCTAACAATTACGAACCTAAGGTATTACTCTCACTACATCATGTTATCTACAAGGGTTTTTTCACTACATCCTATTATCCAGGAAGGTCCTGACAACTCCTAACAATTACGAACCTGAGGTATTACTCTCACTACATCATGTTATCTACAAGGGTTTTTGCACTACACCTTATTATCCAGGAAGGTCCTGACAAATTCTACTTGAATTTTATCCTAAACATGCAAACTTTACAACCAACTTATATTCCCCTATGCTATTCATAATTATCTTGTGTTTTAATCACACCATACTTTGCGGTCAAACCTGATTACTGCTTGTTTTTCCCTTACGAAGAGTTCTCCGGACCAACCGAACTTTCCTGCCCCTATTTCAATTAAAGAAAATCTCATCAGTTTAAAATGGTGGTTAGTTGATGGCATTCTTGCTAAAAATCCTTCCCCTGCATTGCTTTGCTTTGAGCGGCTCCCTGAGCTGGCCCTGAACCGCTTGACTTTCTGCCTGACTTTCAACCCCCTGACTTTTGACAACCCGAGTATTCTGTACCCATGCTGTTGTTTCACACCTCTAACCCTTTATCTGAACCTTTGCATTTCCCACGACATTTCCCAATCATTCCACCGATGAAACTTTCGGTGATTCCTCGTATTCCACCTTACATCATGCTGTCTTGGACATGCTCTGACCACATTGTGCTTTACAATTTTTGGAAGCTGGTAGTGAGCTTTGAAATCCTTTCCCACTTGCTTTGAACAAGACTGACATTAAAACATCTTAGACAGATAAAACCCCCAAAAGAAAATTAAATGCAATGATTTTACGAGTTAAGGATAAGAAGAATCCAAAATTGGATGACTGCTAAAAAGAAAAGGGAAAGAAACATATCTGACCGGAACAGCTGGTGCCAACCGTCATGACATGCATTTCGGACTAATCGGCCCAATATGTCTAATTAACCAGCTTTCAATGATCATACTTTGTTGCCCCGGATTTTCCATCCCTTGATTACTTTAACCAAACCTTTACCTTGTTCATCCTGCGCTGCCTTGAACCAGTTTTCCACCAACAGACCTCTTTCATTTGTTCATTTCTCAACTTACTTTCGCCTCAAGGTGCCCGTGAGGGTTTTCACCAATAAGACTCTCTCATTTTTATTTCTCTCACTTCCGTCGCCTTACAGTGCCCACGAGGATTTTCACCAATAAGACTCTCTCATTTTTTATTTTTCCTTCTTGAACCAGAGTGTTGCCCCAGACATGAATTACCTTTACCTGCTTGACTTGGCATTTCTCAAAGACTGATCAGAAGGTCTTTCTTTGGACCGTAATGTGGGCTTTGGATGGGGTTAGAAAGAAAGGGTATAAAAGGCTCAAAACAACTCAAAATGGGTTGAAATTACAACTTTCGATATCATATCTCTTACGATAACCACAACTTCTACCCCAATTTCTTGCTTGGGGACTTTGGTTTTTTTATTTTGGTATGACTGAACCTCAGAGAGGCTGCCTACGCACCCTTTCGGGATCAAGTCAAACGTAGTTCACGCCGTAAAATTACTTCGTTGTTGCGATCTTCCCTTTCTTCCACTTTTCTTTTCTTTCTTTTTATTTCTTTTCTTTATCTTTTATTTTCTTTTCTTTTTCTTTTCTTTTCTTTTTCTTTTCTCTTTTGCTCTTTTCTTTTCTTTTCTCTTCTTTTCCTTTCTTTTCTTTTCTATTTCACTATTTTTCTCTTGTTTCTCCACTTACTTCCCTATTCGATCTTGCGAGTTTTATTATTGATTCCGAAAGAGGGGTACGAAAGAAAATGAATGAGGCTCAAAAGGGGTAACAACGGATAAAGTGTTTGGATAGCATAACAAAATGCCTTCGCCATTCCAATCTCCAAAACATGCCAAATACGAACTACACAATTAAACAAACTAAAGAAAACATACGTAACATCTTTTGATTGTACCAGAATTAATAACCATATTCATAAATTTGCCTCCTATATTTGTCAATTACCCAGCACCATTAGGCAACAAACACGGTACCACAAACGGCCCCTGTAAACTTGGGGCAAACTTGCCTGCGGCATGATGCATTTCGACAGTATTTCTTTATGTTCCATCTGCCCCCAATTTCACACAATTTGGGCTCGAAGTGATCTCAGAATGCCCTTACTTATTTCCCTCGAATGTCCTTACATCTTCAACATTGTTTCATCGTTGACTTCTAAAACCAGGCTGAGAATTATGCGTGTATGTCATGTCACTAGAACCAATATGAAAAGAATTGTAAAAGGAGAGGGAACTAAATAAAATGACTAGAAATGGCGGAAAACAGAGAATTGCATTAGACTGACGATGAAAGGGTTTAAACGACAAAACATGCAAACTAGACTAGGGTTACAACCTTTGAACAAACCTAGACAATACTAAACAAGCTATTACGACTAGACAAACAAGGCAAAGTGAAAGGATAGAGGGGTTTGAGTCACAAGACAATATTCGGATTACAACCCTAAAATAACCCAGACAACAGAAATGACAACAAAATAAACCACCAAAACTCCATGAGGTAGAGCGTCTTCCCAATTATCAAGCACGACATCTTAGCCACTGAGTTTCATATAAGTCTTCAGCACGTTGTTCTTAGCAAACTGTTTTTGGGTTCCTTTTGCCGGGTTCTCACGATCAACCTTTGATAACACTACAACAAAAAGGGTGTTTAGCGGCAATACAAAACGATTTTAGCAGCAATAACAATAACCGCTATATCTTTTACCGGCCATTGGTGTTTAGCTGCTGATGTTGGGGTCGCTAAAGCCTTTAACGACTATTGTCACAAAAGCTGGTAAAAGGTATTGTTTATTTCCGCTAAAGATTATTATCTTTAACGGCAATTGTTTGCGGCAATTATAATGGCTGCTAAATCTAATCCATAATGGCTAATTATACTGCTTTAGCAACCATTTTTTATAGTTGCTAAATTCAAAATAATTGCCGCTAAAAGTTCACATTATTAACGGCAATTATTATGGCTACTAAATTCAATCCATAATGACTAATTATTCTCCTTTACCATTCATTTTTATAGCCGTTAAATTCAAAATAATTGCCGCTAAATGTTCGTATCTTTAACGACAATTATTTTGTGGCAATTAAAATGGCCATAGTATCCCTTCTAAAAATATATTAGTTTGTCATTTTAGTGGCTAATATGTTTAACTAAATTGCCGCTAAAAGTCAATTTTTTTAACGACAATTGTTCTACAGTAATTATAATAGCTGCAATATCTCTTGTAAAACATCTTAATTTGCCCATTTATCATCCATTTATATAGCTGCTATATTAAAATAAATTAGCACCAAAAGTCACAAGCTCTAATAACAAATTAAAGGAAGTACCAATAAAAAATATTGATGTCACAATAACTAAACTTATATTGTTTGAACTAAATAGCTAATGTCATTATATAACTAATACAGACGAACGATGATCTTCAAACGATAAACAATTTTCGCAACTTCTCATCATTATGAAATCTTTCCACCCGCTGAATTATCGAGCATCAAATTGCATGACCTAAAATTATAAAATAATTATATCAGAAGATAAAATACAATGCTGAAAAAACATCTTCAAAAATTCATCACTATTACGATTCATAAATAGAAAAAAACATTGCTATTAACATAACAACAACTATCTAGCAGAATAATAACAAAGTGCAGAAAATTTCAGCTGAAAATAGTCAACAAAAACTGCAGAAATTGCTGAAACGGTGCAGATATAAGTAACATGAATAATACAGATTTTATTTGCTCTAATGCTAGTCCAAAGCTTCAGGTTTCAGCATCTCACAGATGTAGAAACAATGCTGAATTCACAATCCAAACTGTGTAGGTTTTGCTACTTAAACACTCCTCAAAATTGAGGTAATTAGGCTGTCAATTGATGTTGTAAAACGCGCAGCTGATGTCCCTAAGAAAAATCCTGGTTTATTGATGCTGATATAAAACGCGCAGCTGATGTCCCTGCTGCTACAGCTTTGGCAAGGCTTCATATGGACGTGAATACACCTTTACAAACTAATACTAAGGATGTTAGAGGTATGGAGGCAGCTGGTAGTCGAGCTGCTGTTGAACCAACTGATAAATCAGCAGTAGCAGTGTTAGGACTGGACAAAGCAGGAGAAGAACCAGTTGTTGCTACTATGAAGGCAACTGGTGATCGACCTACTGGTGCCTAAAGGTACAATCGAGAAGTTCAGTGAAAATGATGCTGGAGGAACAAATAGTGCAGGGGAGAGTACCACAAAGAGTACCAAAAGCTACTGACACCTGCAATAGAAATATAATTTGTTTAGCACCAGAAATTAAAGTATTTGGAAACATAAACAAATTGTATCATTGTGTAATACGTACTATTTAAATTAGAGAGAAAAGTAAATTTAACATGATTAGCGTAAATACCATGTGTAAATACGTGTGCAAATATTTACTTAACGTTGTCAACAGCCTATGACACAACAGAAATATCAAGTTTTAAATTCACTTTTAACTAAATCAAAATTTAGGTAGAATTGCTTAAAAAACAAGGAGTTAAGAGTTGTCTCTGGGTTTTTAACTTAATAATATGTCCATTTCTTCTTCCAAATGCCATACCAAATAACAATAGCAAAATGTACGAAAATGCTATGAAGCCATAAGAGTTCAAGTTGTTCGTATCAGAAGTCAGCATGATCATCTAGACTCAAATAGAAAATTTGCAGTAACTTGTCTAGCTAGAGGATCAAAATACCATTATCACTCAACACAAGTATCAAGTGGCGCAGTGAACTTATACACCTAATCTGCAAATTTTATATTGTATTATTAGGATTCATAACAATCTATCAAAGTCATGCCAAAAGTCTAAAATTCTTCTTTCAATTGTCTATTTAAAAAAAAATTAGGAATTAATCTAATATCATTCAAGAGAGAAACCACATCTTCATCAAAAACTTGAATTTAATACATTTAGTACATTTATATGAGAACTATGCAATCTCTCAAGGTAATGAACTTAATCGTACTCACGACTAACTAAACTACTCGCGTTACAACAAAATTAGAAAGAGGAAAAGAATTCAAGGACAATATAGATAATCTAATGAGAGTTACAAATACCTGGAGAATATGGATAAGAATACTACAAGATACTCCAGCCACACATAGGATATTAGAGGTGGTGCATGTCTTCCATGCTACTTGAAAGTAAAAAATACATTAAAATAATTACGTGACATTTGCTAGCAATGCTGAAGAGGGAGGCAAAGTAAAATAGAATTGTTATATACCTGACCATAATGTTCATGTTATCTAAACCAAAATTTAATTAGTTAAGATGGTTCTCCTGTTTTAGCAAATTTATATTCCAAGAAATGACTAACTAAAAAAGGATCACAGACATGTCCTTGCTCACAGAACCCTTAACTACTTCATGTTATTGTAAAAATGAAGAAATCCCTTGAAGTTTGTCAATTGTCAATTCTAATTTTTTCCCTTAACAGAAGGGTTTGATGAATCATGAAGTCAGGATCCCAAGAGCTCTGATTACAAGCACAAGGGCAATGTTAGTAACTTTTAATCTGAAAGTCAATTATTAAGGGAGTCGAGCCAGTATTATCAAACATTAAAAATATTTACACTCTATTCATGGTAGGACCAACAAACTAATAGTAAAACGACACGTGAGGTAGAACCAACTTTCCATACAAATAACACTAAACACCCTCAGGTCAAAGGTTCCAAAGTGGCAATGCCAAGCCTATAGCAGAACCAGAAAAGAGAATCATTATAAACTAAAAAAAGAATTATACTTAAACATGTTCTTCGAATTTTGAAAGATAAAAATGGAATGAATACAAAAATTGCAGAGCGCACATCATCACTTCAAGAAGTATAGTTTTGAAAATTAAATATCATATTAAGGGTATTGGATTCTGAAGTCATTTAGGAGAACACATAAAAAGACCTTAATAACTAACAGGAATTAATACCAAGTGCTTTATCTTCTAATTGCATTGGGTGTATTTTAGTATTGTAGGTTTAAGTTCATCAGGGTCACATTTTTTGTTTAAATAAGCACTCCAAAGAAGAATTGTCAAAAGAAATATAACATAAAAATGATCTTCCAAGTAACTTCTATGGTGCTTTGTACTTTGAGACTATCAAAAAATGTATGATAGACTAATGATTCTTCGGTCAGGAATGGATCTAATGAATGAAAGTAATAAATTTGAAACACAAATATTGCATCAAGAGATGTACTTCATCTCAAAATTCACCCTTCATCCCTTGAAAGTGAGGTAATATATCTATCATACTTTTTCCAATTAGCTGGGATGGGTCAAGTACCAACCAGCTCCCTGAGCTAGCAGAGAGGTAATAGAGTCCGTAGTCCCATCACCTTACAAGGATAAGATATTGTGTGAAAGCTCTTGGATGGATATTAGATATAGGTGTAAAATCAGAACATGAAAATATAATGTTTAACCAAATAGAAGTGCCAATCATCCCATCTTGATCAAGAAATACAGTGTACCATAATGACATGGGAGAAATAAGACAATCACAAAAAATAATGCAAATACATCACAACAGCATATGCTTCTAATTGGAAAACTACAGAGAAAAGAATGTCACCGGTATTTTCTAGGTGAACAAAGCGATAACTCTCAATAGACAAAGACTGTTTTGCTATTTTCAAAATCCCTTTTTTTAAGGAATATTCTAAAGCATTGGATGAATACGCAAAATAGAAGGATTGATATATTTTACCTCAGATATGAGCAAAATACTATGAAGTAGATCGGTATTTTGATCACAGAGGTGTTCTTTTCAGTTTACTAGCCATGTTCAGTATATAAAATATAATTTATGTATTATCAATTTATATATAACAACAGTCTCTTAGAGAATGATGTACTAAGTATTCTCGCTCATTTTTTTATACTGATGTTGTTGACAGTGCTGCCAAATTTATTTGAGACTTGATTATTTTCATACCAGAAAAAGTGGTTCTTTATGTCCTGCCAATTCATTGAATTATTTTCTTCCATTATATAGTTAAACAACAAACTACAAAAGCAACTATGGTATAAATATTTCTTAAGATATCGTCATGATTTCTCAAATGAGAAGAAGAAAAAAGGATGGGCAAATTTTAAAAGATAAGTGGGAAGAATAAAATAATTTTTATTATATTGATTGGTAATCTATATGCAATGCTCTACCAGCAGATAATTTTACAAGATCATAAAGAAAAAGATTCGACTATATTAGAAGTTATTTTCAAGACTGTAACCGAATTCAAATGGTGATCATGCTTCATAAGATTAAGTTTTGGCTAGCCTGAAATTTTTGAACAGTATATACTTAATTAAAGGAACTGGCCTTTAATATTTTTCTTTGATGGTGTTGGTACTTAATATCTCTTGGGAATTAAATCAAACACATTACATGCCAAAGCAAAATTCTCACATTTCAAATAGAAAGTACTAAATTATAATTTGGTATTCTTATTTCATTTTGGAGTACCAATTTCACTCCCAATAATCTCGTGCAAGGAACCTATTCACCTTACAAATACTTTAACCAGTCACAATTAGGAAATATGGATATGCTAAAAATGCACCTATTTATCCATTTTTATATGTGCATGTTCAACTCAGATATAACTAAAGACTTGTGTGTACACAACCCAACAAGGATAACTATCCAATAAACGGTCGAACAAAGAAAGAAGAAAAGGAGAAAAAATTCACCAGAACTCAGTAATGTAACAAAGAGCGGAGAAAACTGGGAAAAAAGGAGAAACTTTGAAAATAAACCCCCAACATACTAGCAAAACAAATAATTTTAGAGGAAGAGATAGAGATAGCAATACCCATTTTCTAGTTATGAAGTTTGAAGATCAATAGCGACCAAAATGTAAAGTTAGAAAGATACAAAATTTATGAAATAACTCTAAACAGAGAAAAAGAAGCGCAGAACAATTGATAAACGACACTTTGAAGTAGCAATGCTTAAAGAGAATTGCTAGCAATGAAAGAGAGAGAATTAGTGTAACGACCCGACCCGTCGTTACGGGAGTTACTGCTCCATTTTCTCCGTTTTATGCTTCTATATATTTCATTATATGTGTTTGGAGAATTTGAAGTAATTCGGATAGAGTTCGGTTAGAAATGAGACAATAAGTCTCTTTATGAGAAGGTTAGTTTGGAAAAGTCAACCGAATGTTGACTTATGAGCTAGAAGGCTCGGAATGGATTTTCGATGATTCAACTAGTTTCGGAGGATGATTTGTGACTTAGGAGCGCAATCAGAATTGAATTTGGAGGTCCGGTGTAGAATTAGGCTTGAATTGGCTAAGGTTGGATTTTGGCAAATTCCAGATGGTAGGTGAGATTTTGATCCGAGTGTCGGAATAGAATTCTGATAGTTTTTGTAGCTTCGTTAGGTGATTTGAGATATGTGCAAAATTTCAGGTTATTCGGAGGTGATTTGGTTGGGTTTTAGATCAAATGCAAGTTTCGGAAGTTTTAGTTTAACTTATGCTTGAATCTGATGTAAATTTGGTGTTTTGAGAGTGCAACTAAGTTTGCATGATCATATGTGACATATTAGTATGTTCGTATGTGATTCCGAGGAGCTCGGGTGAGTGTCGGATAGGTTTGGGTTGCGTTGTGCTCGTTTTTCTTTTGCTTCGACATCGTTTCTTCAAGCATAAATGATATCATATTGAACAAATAAGATCTGATTACTGTTTTGAATGAAACATTAGATCCGTATCGTAATTATGGACCCGTAGCAAAAAGAATCATCGAATTTGGACATCGTATGAGGATTTTATGGCCATTTTACTAAGGTTGCCCAGATTTTC
>MU726442.1:41084-54108 GCA_026770625.1 Nicotiana glauca | reverse complement strand
TCTAGATGGGCTGTGAAATTTCAGCTGTGTTGTATTATCGGACCTATGTAAGATAGGGTGACGTGGGATCACCCCAGGTATATTCTTGGTAAGGTCATCTAGCTATTGGTTGGCTTCTAGGACAACTCTGGGTACGCCCAAGGACGAGCATTTGTTTAAGTTGGGGAGGATGTGACGACCCGAATCGTCGTCTCATGTGTTTTTGCTCCGTTTCCCCCCATTTTATGCTTCTTCATGTTTCGTTATCGGTATGTGGTGTGTTAGAGTTGATTTGGATTGGTTTCGATAAGAAATGAGACACTTAGTCTCTTTAAGGAAAGCTTAAGTTGGAAAAGTCAACCGAATGTTGACTTATGAGTTAGAGGGCTCGGATGTGATTTCCGGCGATTTGGTTAGCTTCAGGGGATGATTTGTGACTTAAAAGGGTGATCGGAATTGATTTTGGAGGTCCGGTGGAGAATTAGGCTTGAATTGGCGAAGTTAGAATTTTGGCGAATTCCGATTGATAGGTGAGATTTTGATCCGAGGGTCGGAATGGAGTTCCGAGCGTTGTAGTAGCTTCATTGGGTGATTTTAGATATTTGTGCAAATTTTCAGGTCATTCAGACCTCGTTTGGTTGGGTTTTTGATCGAATGCGCATTTTGAAAGTTTTGAATAAACTTAGGCTTGAATTCAATGTGATTTGATGGTTTTAGCGTTGTTTAGCGCTTTTGGTTGAGGTCCCGGGGGCCTCGGGGTAATTTCGGATGGCTTAGCGGAGGTTTTGAACTTGGAAGAAATTGCAGAAAATGCACAGCTATTGCAGGCCAAATTTGGCCTTCGCGTTCGCGGGAGGGGACCTTGCGTTCGCGTAGTAGAGTTTCTTGGGACATCGCGTTCGCGTGGTTGGCCTCGCGTTCGCGTAGAAGGGCCTGGGGCCCTGCCTGGTTTGTTCATCGCGTTCGCGGTGAGGGTGTCGCGTTTGCGCAAGTTGGTGGCCCGGTGCATCGCGTTCGCGTGTAGGAGATTGCGTTCGCGTAGTGGGAGGACTCAAAGCATCACATTCGTGTTTGGATTGACGCGTTCGCATAGAGTAAATTATTGGTCAGCGGAATTTGTTCATCGCGAACGCGGGGTGTTGACCGCGTTCGCGTAGTGTAAAACCTGGGCGTCCAGAGGTCTTTTTATATTATTTCATTCGCGACCCCATTCATAATTTCCTCCATTGTTGACCACCTTAAGAGCTTTTTGGTAGAAATTGAAGAGGTTTTGGCGGGAATCGATTGGAGGTAAGTCTCGTGACCTAGAAATGCTATATTATTGATGAATCCACCTTTAATTTTTGGAAAATTGGGTGAAAATTTAAAGAACTAGGGCTTGAGTTTTGATATTTCAAATTGGGATTTGATAGGTCATTTGAGCTCGTATTTGGGAGTTCTTGGTATGTATGGACTCGTGGCGAGATGAGGAATCTGGTAATGTGATTTTTGTAATTTTTCGAGAAGCGGTCCCGGTGCTCAGATTTTGCTAATTTCGAGACTCTTGATATTTTTTGATTGTTTTTGATTGGATATTGGTCTCTTAGCATATTGTAATGTATTTGCTCTGATTTTGGTTAGATTCGACGCGTGTGGAGGCCAATTTGAGAGGCAAAGGCGTCGCGAGCGAGGAATTTCACCAGTTCGAGGTGAGTAATACTTGTAAATGATATCCTGAGGGTTTGAAACCCCGAATTTGCACATCATAGTGCTGTATTGTGGTGACTTGCACGCCAGGTATGAGCGTGGGGTAGAGCACCATTGGGGATTGTGACTTGGTCCATCCCGGGTATTGATTTTACTATGTGATTGACTGAAACCTACTTGATGCTATCATGATTTGGGCCGATTGCCATGATTTGGGCTTCGTGCCGATTATTTGAATCCTTCAGGGATTGATATCACTGTTTTTGCATTACTTTGCATATTATTTGACATCGGTTCAAGGTTTTAAATACTGTTTTGCAAACTCAGCCATCTTTCTAAGATTTGAAAACTTAAATGATATTTTACTGACGTTTGGAGCTGAGAACTGCTATTTTACTATTGCCCAAGGGGCTTATGTGCATTTCTGGATTGAGCATGGATCAGGCTGCGCACCGCAATAGTGTTATATGTGCATCTCTGTACCGAGGATGGATCGGGCTGCGCGCCGCAGTGGTGTGATATTGATATTACGCTTGGGCTGTAGGAGCCCCTCCGGAGTCTGAACCCCCACAGTGAGCGCGGGTACCCAAATGGATCGGGCTGCGCGCCGCAGTGGTGTGATATTGATATTACGCTTGGGCTGTAGGAGCCCCTCCGGAGTCTGAACCCCCACAGTGAGCGCGGGTACCCAAATGGATCGGGCTGCGCGCCGCAGTGGTGTGATATTGATATTACGCTTGGGCTGTAGGAGCCCCTCCGGAGTCTGAACCCCCACAGTGAGCGCGGGTACCCAAATGGATCGGGCTGCGCGCCGCAGTGGTGTGATATTGATATTACGCTTGGGCTGTAGGAGCCCCTCCGGAGTCTGAACCCCCACAGTGAGCGCGGGTACCCAAATGGATCGGGCTGCGCGCCGCAGTGGTGTGATATTGATATTACGCTTGGGCTGTAGGAGCCCCTCCGGAGTCTGAACCCCCACAGTGAGCGCGGGTACCCAAATGGATCGGGCTGCGCGTCGTAGCGGTCATGTCCATTGCATTGCATTCATGCATTGGTTCCTGTTTGTGCTACGTGGCATGACATCCATCACTCTCATATCATTGGCATTCATGCTATTTCTTGCACTATTACTAGATACCCTGGTGTTATTTGTTAATGGAGTGCTGTGCCCGAGGGGCTGACCTTGCACTATCTGATATCGCATTCATATGCTTGATCGTTGGAAGAGGATATTTTCAAAAGAGATTTAAACTGAACCAAATATTGTCTAAAGGATTTTTACGGTTTTACTGTTTTCTCAAAGGGTCGTACTATCCTATATAGCATGATAGAGTGCTTTACGTGTTTTTTTTACCGCTCAGTTATTATTTAATCTTATTACTCATTGAGTTGGAGTACTCACTTTACTCCCTGCACCTCGCGTGCAGTTGCAGGTATTGTTCACCCGGTAGCGGATTTTGAGCTGATTGAAGGTATCGCTATTGTAGCGGAGTAAGGTGACCGACAGCGTCCGCGGCACCTGATTTTTCTTTCTTTGATTTTAAATTTGATCCATGTAAATTACAGACTCTGTAGTTGTGTTCAGGCTTCTTTAGATGCTCATGACTTGTGACACCCGGCCGGGTTGTAAATACCGGTTATTATTGTCGTCAAGCTATATTTATCTAATCATTTATGTTTAATAATTATTAAAGGACGATTTAGGTTAGTTGGCTGACCTTGTCTTCATAAGAGGCGCCATCACGACCGGGTTTGGAAATTGGGTCGTGACAGAGAAATCATGGTATCTATACATTTAGAGTTCAAGGAAAAATGTATCACTTTATAGATGATTTGTATCCTGCGAACGAGAAAGGAAGAAATTTACAGTTATACTTCTATGACAATGAAAATGAGGTAGCAAACAGAATTGCTTGTTCAACTAGAGTACATGAGTCAATGATCAGAAAATTGATGAATATACTACAAAATAATTCATATAGTGTTTTCTTGAAATCTTTGGCAGATGTTTCGGAATTATCGAACTTTTATATTGAGCTCGAATGTGACTCAGGTTTAGATCGATGAGTCTATAACTTGCCTACTGCATCTGAAGTTGCAGCAATAATGGTGGAAGAAGGCATTCGTATTTCCACACCTCACATTTGAATTTATACTCACAACAATAAAAGCCAATTAATGAACTATTACTATGGATGTTATGATCCCTTGCAATACCCGCTATTATTTTCATATGGTCAAGATGGGTGGCACTGTGGTATAAAAAAAAATAGTACAACCAAAGAATACTACTAGATGTCGTGTCTACTGTGAACAGGAAAATCTACCAAGTGTTGCAAACATGTGTTCAATTGATAATTTTCTTGATATGGAAGCTCATGTACTAGAACAACAAAGAAAAAAAAAGAAATACTGTCTCCTGTCGTGAATATTATTGTTATAAAATTCAAATAAGAGATGATGAGACTGATGAAATCTTACATACTAGAAGGATATTCCAACAATATGTCTTAGATGTATTCATAAAACTTAAAACACAACGACTAGACTTCTTCTCTTTCAATCCAGACTTGTTTAGAATTGAAGTTTTGCAAGGTATTCTTGATATCTTAAGACAAGGTGAAAGAGATGCTTCTAGAATCGGAAAACAAACTTTCCTTCCTGTTACATTTACAGGGGGACCAAGAGATATGCGCCGGCGATATATGGATGCTATTGCTTTGGTACAACGTTTTGGAACACCTGACTTATTTCTAATGATGACATGCAACCCATTATGGCCAGAAATAAAAGAACATTTGTTATCTATTGATGAGGCACAAAATAGACCTGACTTAATTAGTTGCGTATTTAGAGCAAAATTGGAAGAGCAAAAAAATGATATATTAAAAAGAAATATATTTGGAAAGGTTGCTACTTTTATGTACACTGTAGAATTCCAGAAACGTGGTCTTCCATATGCACATTTCCTTATTATTCTTGCTAATGAATACAAATTGTTGACACTTGAGTCTTACGACAGAGTTGTTTGTGCTGAATTACCTGATCCTGATAAAGAACCTTACTTATACTCACTTGTTGTACATCATATGATGCATGGTCCTTGTGGTCATTTGAATCCTGCAAATTCATGCATGAAAAATGGATATTGCAAATTCAACTACCCTAAATATTTTGCTGATCGAATATCAAAAGAAAAAAACTCTTATCCAATTTACAAAAGACGATATACTGGTGAGGCAATAAAAATTAGAGAAAAATTCCTCGATAATTCATGGGTGATACCATATAATCCTTTTTTACTTGGCAAGTTTAATTGTCATATGAATATCTAAATATGCTCAGATATTAAAGTTGTCAAGTATCTTTACAAGTACATATGTAAATGGCACAACAAGATTTCCTTTTCTGTACATAACAATGATAAAGACAAGGAGATTGATGAAATAAAAGAATATCAGTCTACTAGATGGGTATCTCCACCTGAAGCTACATGGTATTTATTTGGTTTTTCTATTAGTGAGATGACACCAAGTGTTTATCATCTTCAATTACACCTTGAAGGACAACAATATGTTTCTTTTAAAAGAACTGAGTGTATAAATGCAATTTTAAAAAATCCTACGATTAAAAAAACAATGTTGACAGAATTTTTTGTCATGACCCAAACAGATGATTATGCTATATACCTTAAGATATTATATAAAGAGTTTCCAGAATACTTTTTCTGGTCAGTTACAGACAAGACGTGGACACGTCGAAAACAACATACCCTTATTGGACGCGTTGTTACATGTCATCCAACAGAAGGTGAGAGATATTATCTCAGACTATTATTACTGAATGTGAGAGGACCAACATCATATAAATATCTTCGTACTGTAAATGGAAGAAGTTATATTACATTTAGAGAGGCTGCTAAAAAAAGAGGATTATTACATTCCGACAATAGTTTGGTTGACTATATGATTGAAGCTGCAAGCTATCAATTTTCATATAGTTTAAGACGATTATTTGCTATGCTATTAGTATATTATACTCCTGCTAATCCAAAAGAGTTGTGGGAACAATTTGAAGACTCAATGTCCGAGGACTTCAAACGCTTGCCAAATAATGGATATAAATATATTCATCATAGAGTCCTGAACCAGATCAATGACGAATTACACTCGATGGGACACGACATTAACGAGTAAAAGCTTGTTGCAGAAAACGTTAGAGCTTCTGCAATTGCAAAAGAGGCAAAAGAAGTTCATTTTGAGAGAAGCCTAAGAGTTTCCGAACAAGATTTGTTATTAGAAAAAAAACTAAATACAGATCAACGGAGAGCATACAATATGATTTTTGATAGAATATTTTCCAATAAATCAGGAGCTTTTTTTATTGATGGCCCAGGAGGACCCGGTAAAACTTTTTTATATCGAAGTTTGTTGGCTACAGTTAGATCTAAGGGATTTGTAGCACTAGTAACTACAACTTCAGGTGTTGCAGCTTCTATTCTTCCCGGAGGGCGAACAACTCATTCGTGCTTTAAGATCCCTATTGATATTGATGAAAATATTGGTTTCAATATCAGTAAGCAAAGTTCACTTGCATGTTTAATTCGAGACGCAAAATTAATTGTATGGGATGAGGCATCAATGGCTAACGGGAAAACGATTGAAGCTTTTGATTTACTTTTGAAGGGTCTAATAGATACTAAGATGCTCTTTGGTGGAAAAGTATTTGTTTTTGGAAGTGATTTTATACAAACTCTTCCAGTTGTTCGAAATGGAAAAAAAGAAGACTTCATTTCTGAAAGTTTACTATACTCTGAAATTTGGAACCAACTAGAAAAACTACAACTATCAGAGAATATGCGTGCAAGAACAGATCCCAGCTTTTGTGAATACTTGATTAGAATTGGAAATGAAAAAGAAAGACTTGACACCCAGCAAAAAGTTTAAATTCCTAACTCTTTGATCATTCCTTTTACAACTAAAGAAGAATCCTTGAATAAGTTATTTGAGGTAACATATCCCAATAAAGATTTTTTATTTGACGATTCTTCCTCCATAGCTTCTCGTGTGATCTTGACAACAAAAAATAATTTTGTTCATGAAATAAATGATATGCTCATATCTACATTCCCAAAAGATACTAGAACATATGTTGCAATTGATGAAACTGTTGAACCGAATGACCAAAGTCAATTCGAAGATTATCTGCATACTTTAAATCCTGCTGGTTTGCCTCCTTACAGATTGACTTTAAAAGAAAATTGTCCAGTAATGTTACTACGAAATTTAAGTCCATGTGAAGGTTTATGCAACGACACACAGTTAACATGTTGTAGTTTTAAAACACATGTTATAAGTGCCAAAATTACTAACGGTGATTTTCAAAATAGATATGTTTTTATTTCGAGAATACCACTATTAGCATCACAAGATGAAAAAATTCCAATTGCTTTTAAAAGAATACAATTTCCAGTATGATTGTGCTTTGCTATGACTATAAATAAAGCTCAAGGTAAAGCTTTGGATTTTTTTGAAATTTATTTACGTGAACTTGTTTTTTCCCATGGTCAACTTTATGTTGCTTTATCAAGAGTTAAAAGTTCAGAAGGTGTGAAACTATTAATTCGACCGCTGACATCAGACACCGAGGATGATCACTCAACGTATAATATAGTTTATGATGACGTTATTCAAAAAGCGTTTGATTAACTGATGCTAGGTAATAATTGTTATGCTTCACATGCCGCAAAAATAATTATGATATTCACTCAATACAACTCTGTTAAATTCTAAAGTCATTTGTACATATTTGGCACTTTCTATTTTAATAATTGTTACTGTTGACGGTTTAGGTTTATTATTTGATTAAAAACATGTGATATTTGTAGCAAAAATACTCAAGTAAGAATTCTAAGGGGAAACAGCCGAAAGAGTAATAATTTTGGTCATTTCGTTGATATTCTCGGTAGAGAACTACTTGGTTCTTTTAAAAGAAATTAAAGGTTTGATTCTTTGTCAGTAAAGAATATAAGTTTTTAACTTGATTTTGGTGAGATAAGAAAGTTTGTGAAAAAAATGAATAGTGTTTTCTCTAATGTCTAGAGTTACCATTTACCATTGCCTTGCTATTATCTGCTTTACTACTCTTATTACTTGTAGCGGGATTTTCTTATTTATGTTTCTTTTGATGTATTGCTCCAGTGCCATCCGCACCACTGTTCATTTTTTCTATGTTTGACCCCTCCCATTAGTGCCTAACAATTCCATCTTGACCTATTCAATTTTCCAATGCTTCATCATTTGGAGTCAAGATATCTATCAGTCCAACAAGACAAACATGAAGGTGAGTTTCCCTGTTAGAAGTTGAATTATATACTCATGCTTTCTAGATTTTGATATAATTTCTTCATGAGTTTCCTACACGAGAAATATTTCTTTGTTATTCCCTTGGACAAATGATTTTAATAACAAGGTCTTGCTTTAGACCATATAACCATCATCAGATAATATATTTGAAAAAAGTATGAAAGGAAAACAAAGAAATTATAATAGCTTGGTTCATGCTATAATGTATGCTTTGGATCTCTAATTTATAGATAAATTTGTGTTTTACCAATCTTTTATTTAATGATGTGCTATACGATGAATTTTCTCTCATTATTGCTGATCGCTATTTGCTACTGAGATTATTTTAATTTAGACGGATCTATATTACAAGATTATAGTTATCTACTGAGTATGTTGGATCTCTGGCTTTTTTAAAATCGTTCTTGATAAATAAAAAAGCTTATTAGTGGATATTTATTTGACGAGTAGTGCAAAACGAATCAACTACGAAAAACTGGTAATTGCTGCAACCTACAGGTGACTTTAAAAAATGTACACAATAACAAGTAATTTGTTTGATGGAGTTCAAGAGTTTTGTATACAGATAATTTTATTCTTGTCAATAGCTACAATTAACTAGATGTACCTCAAATTTGATAGCAATATTAGCAAGAATCTCAGTCTCCTCTGTTGTTCTGTTATATGGATTTGTAAGATAAATTTGATGCTTTGAATGTTCTCATTCTTGAATATACTGACATTTCATTCCTGCTATTAAGCTAACTTGATTTTATAATGTTTCTATTACCTGTTCTGTTCAATAAAACTCTCTGATGTGCTCTCTCGACAAATTTATCTTATGCAATAATGGTGCTCAAAAGTTGTTGGATATCGTAGTTGTTATTGCTGAGGCACTTACTTATGTTCGGTTAGGGATGTATGGCAGTGTTAGCCAATTGGGTGTTGGAAATACTATCCTAATTATCCTCCAACTCTTCTTTGCTGTTATCATCCTTATGTGCTTAGGTGAACTTCTTCATGAAGGATATGCTTTTGGCTTCTGGAATTTCCTTGTTCATACCTACCAATACCTGGTAAGTTTGTTACAGGCCACCACAAAGAATGTCTTGGGTTCCTCAATACAATCTTGGAGCTTTTGATTTCTTGTTTATTATATTTTGCAGTGAAAGCATTATTTGGAAAGCCTTTAGTCCTACAACCATCAATGCCAGGTGTGACGCCAAATTTGAAGGTGCTATTATTCCTCTGTTCCATCTTACTATTACTAGAGCATATAAGATCAGTGCCATTAGAGAGACGTTCTATCAGCAAAGTCTCTCCAATGTGACAAATCTGCTTGCAACTGTGCTGATCTTCCTTCATGAAGCTAATGAAAAAATTATGCTTACACTGTGATACAACTCAACCCACGTAATGTACACTTAACTATAAAGTTAGTCTCATTTGAACTTTCAAACCTGTTGTACTTGCAATTTACGGTTCAGCTGTTTAGAAAATAATGTTCGGAGTCTTGAAAAAGAAGAAAATAGAACATTAAAGTAATAAATTATGAGTAAGATACCACCATATTGTTATCTCCTTCTACTCCAACAGAGAAGATGAAACTGTAGATAAGCAGTAAGTTAATTAAATGATCAGAACAATAGATTACTTTTTGACCTGTGAATCTTTTGTGTTTGCATATCTTTCCACAAAAAGTCGTAATTAGAGATTTTTCTGGTATTTTGTATAATGGTAATTCCAACTTTGTGGGATTACGCTGGATTTGTTGTCAAAGAGTTCTTAAGGACTCGTGACCTTTGTGATGTATAGCTTTCAAATTTACAGTTTTGGTGGCAACAAATTATACTACATTCAGAATTGGTTAATTGGGAATGAGGTGAAGTTATACAAATGGGAAAGATAAGCTTATAATATCTTGACTTTCACATAGATGCCGGGATAGAACTTAGTTATAGGTTTGAATGCGAGGATATGACTCTCTGATTGCGCATAAACTGAACATGTAGGTACATGCTACTCACCTTAATTTCAACTTTTTTTACACAGGACAAACAAAAGGCCTACAGCAAGTGCTACTCAGTTCATATGTAAGAGTATATTCTCATGATTTCTCACAAGATACTACAGTGTTTGACTAGGTGTTTGTTCTTTTTACCATAATTTAGATCTACTAAGAGGGTATCTATGAATTAAATAATCAAATGAAAGATATAAGAGTCTTCTGTGGAGAGTGGTTCCCAAAAGAGAACGGACTTGAGTCCGATAAGTGACTGCAGTGATCAATCCAACAATAGCTTTGGTTGAGAAAAAGGCATAAGAGAAGGCAAACAAGTTCACCTAAGGTTCGTATCTGCTGATCTTGTGAGAGTATACACTGCATCAAAGTTTCTGATTAAAAAACCTAAGGTTTAAAGCCACAAAAATAAAAAGAAAAATAAACATTATGGTCCTTTGTTCAACTTTGTCACATTAATATTTTTAATAGTTGAAACAATAATGTTATTAAGCTAGATAATCATATACTTTTTCTGTAGCATCTTTGTTGATTTGATTTGTCAAATTGCTCCTACTCAGTCTACTGACTCATAAAAAATATGAAGAAAGATTAAAATTCCAACTTATGTGATGATGAAAATGTATAAATTGTTCGAAATATATATGCTTACGGATAAAAAATCCCACAATACCAACTTGATGACATTAGCAAATAAGATTGTTATAATGTAATCTAAATAAACTCTGCCAATATCTCCATTCTTTCTAAAAGTCACGTATTTTTTTTTTGCTTTTGCTCATCTATTGGTAGGGACTGTGTAAACACCGTGATCTTCAACTGAAGTTTCTGTGTGAAATTGGCTATTGTCCCGTTGGTGCCCTCTCATTGGTGATAAACAACTTCAATAAAATGTGTCTTATTACTCATTTCAAGACTTCTCGATTTTCGGAAACAGAACAACACAACCTTATATTATTCAGATCATTGTGTACAATAATGGTAGTGATGAATGTAAGATGAGGCATCTTCTTTGGTTTGACCCTACTCTGGACTTCCATTGGGTACTATAATTTCAATAAAAAATTTTATGTTGAACAAATTTACCTAAGCACAACATATTTGAGATTAAGCTATAGTTAATGATGATCAATACTCTTTTGAATGCGGATTTTTTGTGAAAAAGGTTCTGATAAGGGTATGCAAGAACGCAAATCAGACGAACAATTTCTTTTCCAATTGAGAGGCCAATGTAACTACTTTCTAGTACATGGAATGCAGATAACTGGGCTACTATAGGAGGCTTGGACAAGATAAACTGCACAAGTGCACCATTTCGTAGCATGTTATACGAATTTTAGTTTAGATACTTATCAATGGAAACCCCTTTTCTCTGCTCGTGTTTCAACCACCATCGACTGTCGGGATCAGTATAATGCTTGTTGCTTTCTGTCATAATGAAGGGTCAAACCAGTTTTGGACTTACAGTTATAGTTTTGTAACAAATAAAGTAGCAAACATAATTGCTCAGAAAATTGATACTTCAACGGTAAACTGTTCCATGTAACTTCTTGAATCAACTGCTTCAAATAATCATAGGGGAGATGCGAAAACTTTACAGAGATTCTTATCTTGTACAAGGTAGAAAACTCTCGAATTTCAAGTGTTTGATAGATGTTTCGAAACTCTAGAATTCATCTAAAATTCTTTCGAAAATGATATTTGCTCACTATCCCGTTTTCTCATTTCTGTGCTACATGTATTTCTTTCTTTTATGACTTTTATCTACTAACAGTGAAGCCATTGTTCCTAGAAGTTAAAATAGGTAACTCTGTGTCAACTTCTGAAATACAGTTAATATATCAGAATGTTGCATGATGGTTCTACTTTGTCCATTCTGATAATTTGTATTACATACAAGTGCAAAGATATTTTTTACTTGTGTATTTTTCAGATTAGCTTGTTGTCTCGGCCATAAGGAAAAAATATTCTACTTCCTAATAACACGTATCAGGAAACTGGTAGAATTGAGCACTTTGTACTCTTCGTTTTAAATCATTTTGAACCAAATTGTATAGATTTCTTCCAGTATTATTTCATGACTTGTAACCAAAAGTTTTCTGTATGTTAAATAAAAATTAATAAGGTTTTTGGGCCCGGGCACGGCCCGGGCTACCTCCAACTAGTATACATTCAAAAGGAGAGGTGTGTCGTGTTGGAAATGATAGATTTAAGAGGGGCCTACATGATCATGGTTAGCTGAAAATTGCTCAAATGAACTTTTGAACTGTATTTTACTTGAAGCTATTGAATGAAAAATGTGTAGTCGAAAATAATACACTTAAGTAGGGCCCATGTGGGCATGATAGCCTTAAAACGTACAAATTGACGTGTGAAAGGGCAAATTAAAGAGGGCCCACAGTTTTAAAAGTTGATTGCACGTGTCTAGGCGGTGATTATTTTATCCAGTAAAAGAAATGTACACATTTTAAGCAATCAAGTACAGCTTCCCTAAAACGTAAAATTCTTGAAATACCGAAAAAGCCCTTCATTACTAAATATTCGTAATGGGAATAAATTGGAAAGTTTGGGGGTTTGGTCATTTCACAATGACCGAAAGCTCCTCAACATTCTCGCTTATTAATAGTAGTAATAAAATATGTGTTTTTCTTTGAAGATCTTATGGCCTACCGTGAAATGTTAAATTCCAAAGAATATATATAATGTACAAATTATGCAAGAACCACATATAACTTATTCTCTATATCCTCTCACATTTAGGACGTTTTTGCTGTGCACGTGAATTCATGGTCTTTTTATCTTGCTAGATAATTATTTTATGTAAATTCATAAAATTGATCTAATATTATATATTGGTTCCAATGCTCAAAATAATTGAATGGTGCATCTGTTTAAATGTTGATTTATTTATCCAAAGGAACATAGATCGATTGCTACTAGTGGCGGAGCCAGACTTTTGGTTAAGGGGCATCAAAATATATAAAAGTAAACATAC
>MU726442.1:18163-39956 GCA_026770625.1 Nicotiana glauca | reverse complement strand
GATCTCATATAGGATATATATATATATATATATATATATATATATATAAGCTTCTAAAATATCTTTTAGTCCATGACCAATACCCAGTTGGTCCTATACATGTGACCCCCTATCAGGAAAAGAATTGCAATAGCTAAATAGTGATGGGCAATATTAGTCAGCCACAGACCCCCAGTTACTGGATCTAATCCTCCACGAAAAGTAAGAAAGTCTGCATATTTTGACCAATTCAAGGTGAAAAATGGGGTTGCTCCCTCGGCAAAACTGGGATAAAGTTGAGCCAAAAGATCTCGATTCAAGATAAATTCATGAGGAAGTGGTATCTCTTTAGGATCTACTCCAGTGTTTAGAAATTGGTTAATCGGTAAAGATACATGTACTTGATGCCCCGCCCAAGAGAGAGACCCAAGTCCTAGTATGGTGATTCATCATAGATTCTACATCTAGACACCAAGCTAATTTTGGCGCCGCTTTATGATAATGAAACCAACTAGCAAAAAACATTAACGCTGCAAAGACCAATGCCCCAATTGTTGTACAATACAGTTGCAATTCACTAGTTATTCCAGAAGCTCGCTAAATGTGAAAAAACCCGGAGGTTATTTGTATTCCCTGAAAACCCCCACCTAAGTCACCATTTAATATTTCTTGGCCCACTATTGGCCAAACCACATGGGCACTAGGCCCAATGTGAGTTGGATCACTTAGCCACGCTTCATAATTAGAAAAACGAGCACCGTGGAAATACATGCCGCTCAGCCAAAGAAAGATGGAGAGTTGACCGAAATGTGCACTAAATACATTTTGAGAGATCTCCTCCAAATCACTGGTATGGCTATCGAAATCGTGAGCATCAACATGTACGTTCCAGATCCAAGTGGTAGTATCATGCCCTTTAGCTATTGTTCTTGAGAAATGACCCGATCTGGCCCATTTCTCAAACGAAGTTTTACGGGATCTCTATCTACCAAAATTTTAACTTCTGGTTTCGGTGAACGAATAACCATTGAGTCCTCCTTTTTTCGTACAACACATACAAAGAGACCGCCCAACAGTCAAATAATTAGTGAACCCTAGAGATAGAGAGATATTTTTATAATTAGTTCGTTTCTCTTCTATTTTTATATCTCCCATCTATCTATTTTCTTTAGTTATTTACTAGAGCAATTATGATCTAGAAGTCGATCAGGGGAAAGTGTTCGAATCTATTATGACATAGCCTTGAGGCGCTCAACGGACTTTTTAACCTTCTAAAAACCTTTTTGGGCTTTGGATTGATCCAAATACATTTTTTTTTGTGCAACCTAGTGTATATTTATAGAAGTTATTAGATGGGAGCTCTTTAATTTTTTACCTAGAAGATTTTAATTACTCTATTCCAAATCACGTGAGTAGTCATTAGACATTACTAAGAGACATCCCCGCTATATATATTTAGTGATTCGAGGGTTTATTTTATTAGTTTTAATAATAAGAATTTAATTTAATTTAATATAATCAACAAAGTATGTTTTGTCCTCTATCTGTGTATCCTTTTTTATTCCTAAAAAATAGCAGATGAAATAGAAGGCTTAAAAGGAATATAATAAAATTATGTGATTGGGTCTTCCAAAAGCAAAGGAATGATCTGTTTTTTAGTTAACTGATCTGATGGGTCCAACAAAAAATAAATTATAACAATTCCCCTGTTCGACAAAAGTTATATTTGTATACAATAAGCGGATTGTAGCGGGTATAGTTTAGTGGTAAAAGTGTGATTCATTCTATTATCCCTTAAATAGTTAAAGGGTCCTTCGGTTTGATTCGTATTCCGATCAAAAACTTTATTTCTTAAAAGGATTTAATCATTTTCCTCTCAATGACAAATTCGATAACAAATACACATTTGCGTGATTTGTATCAAAGGGTCACTTAGACATTGAAAAATTGGATTATGAAATTGCGAAATATAATTTTGGAATTGGATAAATACTTTCAATTGAATATGTATGAATAAAGGATCCATGGATAAAGATAGAAAGTAGATTTTTAATCGTAACTAAATCTTCAATTTCTTATTTATAAAGAAGAAATTAAAGCAAAATAGCAATTAAACGATGACTTTGGTTTACTAGAGACATCAACATATTGTTTTAGCTCGGTGGAAACAAAATCATTTTTCTCAGGATCCTATTATATAGAAATAGAGAACGAAATAACTCGAAAGGTTGTTAGAATCCCCCTCTTCTAGAAGGATTATCTACAAAGCTATTCGTTTTATCGGTATTCAGACCAAAAGCTTACATAGATGTTATGGGTAGAATTCTTTTTTTTATTCAAATTTTATTCACATCTTAGATCTATAATATGACTCATCTCCATAAAGGAGCCGAATGAAACCAAAGTTTCATGTTCGGTTTTGAATTAGAGACGTTAAAAATAATGAATCGACGTCGACTATAACCCCTAGCCTTCCAAGCTAACGATGCGGGTTCGATTCCCGCTACCCGCTCTATATCTATTTATTCTAAATATTTTAATGTATTCATTAAATCAAATTGAATTTATTAGTATTAGTACATCATTGAATATACAATTTCAAAAATTCTTTCACATCCGATTCTTTCTATTTTTTTCAAACAAAAAGTTAAAATATGAAAAAAAGTCAGAATGAAAAACTTCCATTATCTAATGGGTAGAACAGAGGTCTTCTAAACCTTTGGTATATGTTCAAATCCTATTGGACGCAATTTATTTCCATATATATATTCTTTTAGATTTCGATAGGAAGAAAGACTGTTATAATATCTGAATCCAAGACGCTTGAATCCTTTTTTATTAAGATTAAGACAAAAGTGATCAATTTTCTTTATGCTTGTTCCTGAAGTATAAAGCGGTCCATTTGTTCCAGAATAGCTTTGTCACGATCCAAATACTGAGCTTGGTCGTGATGGCGCCTCTCATGAAGACAAGACCAGCCAGTCAACCCAATTCATCCTTTTAAAATAATTATTTAACCACAATTATAGTACAACATGGTTTAATAATACCAAATAGCGGAAGTATAGATAAAAATATGGAAATCCAACCTAACACAGCCCTAGCCAGGGTGTCACAAGTCAAGAGCATCTATAAGGATGAAATTTACATTTACAAGTCTAGAAGCACACTGAACAGGAATAATGAATGTCACAGAAAATAAACGGTGCTGCGAACGCTGGCAGCAGTCACCTCGCTAAGCTCTTACAACTCTGCCTCCAAATAGCCTATACCCGCTGTCGGGTGAATAAATACATGCAACTGCACACGAGGTGCAGGGAGTAAAGTGAGTACTCCAACTCAGTGAGTAATAAAGGTAAATAACAACTGAGCAGTAAGAAATCACGTAAAGCAAACCATTATGCTACATAGGAGCAGTGTAAACCCTTTGAGAAAAACAGTGAAACTGTAAAATCTTTAGAAATATCTTAGCTCAGTTTAAAACCTCTTTTGAAAATGTTTTTTTCTAATAGTTAAGCAAATGAATGCAAAACAAGTAGTGCAAACAAGCACAGAAGTCAGCCCCTCGGGCACAACACTCCGTTAATAGATAACGCCAGGATATTAGGTAATTATTGCAAGAAGTAGCATAAAAGCCAAAGAAATAAGAGTGTAGAAATATTATGACTGATAATACAAATAAGAACAAATGCATGAGTGCAATGAGATGCATATAACGGTACACTCTAGTACCCACTACGGCGTGCAGCCCGAGCCATCTATTTATTTATCGTCGACGGTGCTCACTGGGGATGTGTATAGACTCCAGAGGGGATCCTACAGCCCAAGCGCAATATCAAGCCATCTCGTGGCATCAACCAGGCTCTCGGCCTCAATATCAATCTAATCAACCAGGCTCTCGGCCTCAATATCACAATAACAAGTAGAAATCTGCCTCTCGGCCTCAGTATCAGTAACTTAGAACAGTATCAGTCCCTCGGGCTCACTCTCAGAACAATATCATATAGTAACCGCTGTGGCGCACAGCTCGATCCATATATCCTCACAATACAGGTCCTCGGCCTTACTCAGTCAACATAATCACATAAGCCACTCAGGCAGCAATAAAACATGATGCTCAGCCCGAAAATATTTTTAGTAATATCATTTAGAGCGTTTAAGGCATAATAACTTGGCTGAGTTTTTAAAACAGTGGAAAATACATGACTGAGTTCAAATATATGATTAAATCAGTGAGAAATTATCGGCAACAATCCCCGAAGGGTTCAAATAATTGGTACGAAGCCCAAATATAGCAATAAACCCAAATTATGATGATAACAAGTAGTTTCAGTCAAATACGTAGTAATTTCATCAATCGGGACGGACCAAGTCACAATCCTCAACGGTGCTCTACCCCACGCTCGCTATCCGGCGTGCAAGTCACCTCAATACAGCACTATGGTGTGCAAATTCGGGGTTTCAAACCCTCAGGATGTCATTTACAAACATTACTCACATCGAACCGGCTATTTCTTTCACTCGCGACGCCTTTGCCCTTCGAATTGGCCTCCGAATGCCTCGAATCTAGCCATAACGATTCGATTCAGTCAATAAAAATCATAGAAATTTATTCCATATGAAATTCTACAGTTTCCATAAAAATCCGAAATTACACCCAAAATTCGCCCGTTGGGCCCACATCTCGGAACCCGGAAAAAGTTACAAAATATGAAACCTCATTCAACCACGAGTCCAACCATATAAATTTTTCCAAAATCCGACAAAAATTTGGCCTCCAAATCTAGAATTTTCGTTTTTGAAGGGTTTACAATTTTCTCCAATTTCTTCCATTTCATTCACTAATTCATGATGAAAATAACCATGGAATTATTAAATATAATCACTTTTGGATATAGAACACTTACCCCAATCCATATGATGCAAATCGCTTCAATCCGAGCTCCATAGCTTAAAAAATGAGAAAACTCTCGGATTGCCCGATTTATACACTGTCCAGGAATTTTTGCATCTGCGGTGCTGTTCACTGCAGGTGCGATTTTTACTGTTCATCATAGATGCGGCACTGTTCACCGCATATGCGGGATTATGTTCATCGCAGAAGCAGTACTGTTCACCGCATCTGCGAAAATACCTGCCTTTTGCCCAGAAAATTGCAGCAACTTTTTAGTTCACTAAAAATGCTCTAACTCCATCATACGAACTAGTAAATCGACGATTCGTGTTCCTATGAGTCACAAATAATAATACAATCCTATTACTTCAATTGAAACACAATTTGGAGTTCATTTGCTCAGTGCAATACCCTTTTCTCTCGTTAACCAATTAATTCATGTTTCGCGTCAAAAACCCAATCGCGACTTGATGAAATTAGACCAAACTTTCCAGATCACTCCTATAATTCATTATTAAAATTTTTTAAGTCTCGAAATCGAATTTCGATCTCTAGAACTAAAAATGGACCTTTGGATCATCATATGCTTATGCTCAAAACGGCAAAAATCTTCCAAAAACTCTTCCAAAACTTATCCTAGCCTCATGTGACCCCGATCAAACATGCCAATATAATTCATAACATCATTCAAACCTGTTCCAATCATCAAAACACCTCAAACAACATTAAATTACCCAAAACTCATCGAATTCAAGCCTAAGTTTTCAAAAACTTCCGAAATATACTTTCGATCAAAAACCTGACCAACCGATGTCCGAATGACCTGAAATTTTGCACACACATCCCAAATGACACAAATGAAGCTGCAACAACTCTCAAAATTTTATTCCGACACCCGGATCAAAATCATACCTATCAGCCGGTATTCGCTAAAATACTAACTTCACCAATTCAAGCCTAATTCTACACCGGACCTCCAAAATTACTTCCGGTCATGCTCCTAAGTTAAAAATCACCTCCTGAAACTAACCGAACCGTCAGAATTCATATCCGAGCCCTCTAACTCATAAGTCAAAGTCCAGTTGACTTTCCAACTTAAGCCTTCTTAAAAGAGACTAAGTGTCTCATTTCTTATCAAAACCACTCCAAACCAAATCGATCACATAAGATACGGATAATGAAGCATAAAGAAGTTGAAAATGGGGAAAACGGAGTGGTAACTCACGAGATGACAGGTCGGGTCATCACATCCTCCCCAACTTAAACAAACGTTCGTCCTCGAACGTGCCCAGAGTTGTTCCAAAAGCCAAACAATCACTGAATAACCTTACCATGCATAAACTCGGGGGTGATTCCACGTCACCCTATCTCATATAGGTCCGACAACACTTTGTAACTGTAATTTTTTTGCAATCCAATCTAGTCCATAAACCATAGGACCACATCCCCACTTTTGAAATCTTTCATATGATTAGAATCCCACATTTATACTCTGAATAAGCTCAAACAAGCTGTAATAACCCACACCTGCAACCTCAGGTGCTATTACATGATATGCCACATAATTCAAACGCTTGTATTAATAACTCCTAATCACACCAGCTGCACACAACACCCGAATACCGATAGAAAAACTCTTATAAACTAAAGTCTCATCTCACACTTTCATATGCTTCCAATGATGACTAAATCACGCGGTAAGCCATAACCATTTCCCATATCAACCATTCATGAAGTCATTTCTCCTTTGGCAAATGCTATATCAAATTTCTGAGTCGAAGCTCGATATTATCCTTCCAACATACCGAAATCGAATCTGTTTGTATTCATTAATGATCCCTCTAATCTCTTCTAATCCAACACACTACTCTAGTGACATGACACATCAATACAGGCCTAAGCTACAACTCGCACAGTACACGCACCAATAAGCAACAGTTCGAGTATACTAAATTCATGAAAATGACTCAAGTGAAAGAGCTGTACCAGTAGCTCACTAGTACCACCACAACACAAGGTTGAGAACCCATCTCACATCATAGAAACAGAACACCCGAATCTAACCACGAGGTATTCAGACACTAGTTCACCTAAGACACCCCAAGTCACCATGCTCAAAACCATCAACCAAATGCAATTTTATGTCTAGTACCACAAGCGAATCATCATGCCCACGGAGAAGTACATAATACAATTCCATACTGGTAAACCTCACTATTGCACCATCCGGTTACCCCCAGAAAGGGAAAATACCTCAAAGAAGAGAGCCTCTTTGCAAGTTCCACAAGTACCACCCCAATGATATGCTATGAGCTCATCAATCACAGTGGAACCCAGATACATGAATAGATTAATAGTAACCAGCTCTTCTATAGCTTACATTGACATCAACCTCATGAGCAACTTAGTTGCCAACAACATAATCCACCTGGCACGGTCACAGACCTCCAGTCCAAGCATATCATATAGGAGTAATCCAACAAGTACACCTATATATGCTAAATGAAATAAGATTCTCATGCTCCTGGACTGGCATAAATTATCGTAGGCATGAGCAAGCTACGCTGTCACAACTCAAATTAGCAAATTAACGCAGAATAGTAATTACCAAGTTTGTTCTGGAATCTAGCATCTTGGAAATCTCAAGTATAGTCCAGATAGTTCTTAACAAAGTTACGAATATGAGAAACATTATACCTTTAAGTTCAATATCCCACTCAAGGAATATCATAGCCTACGCATCTTCCGAGCAGGAATATTGACTCGGTGCTTGCACACAAGTTCAAACCTCATATATATTCGCGCTCACAGCGCATAGTTATCACCATCAATTATCTTGACTAGTACATACAAAGAGTTTAGGTAAAATACTCACCTCAAACATGCCACAATCCGAAATAATATATTTTTGAGAATTCCCCATCTCCATATTCCTAGATTACACAAATCACAGTAACTGATCATAACCTAAGCACTCAATGACTGACACATCCCTCAAGTACGATCATTTCATGATAATTATTCTCAAAATTTTCCTACAATGCATAGCAAGATCGAAATATGATAGTCAATCAACCAAGTGGGTGTTGTAATACCAATAGACATTTGTTGGTTAAATATAGTACGCACCCTCCTCAGGTCTTACCGAGCAGTTATAACATTCATCTAAATACTTGAAACTGACTATTCTTTCCCTTTAAGAATGAACTGCCACCTTGCACATGAAAATATTAAGCATGTACCATACACCACGTCTATCATGCCATCTTGTTGCAAACACAAAATCTCATTAGAATTTCTGGGCTATAGGAAAATTTCATTCCGTGCCGTTAGATTGCTTCCATCTAGAAGGTGTTTACAATATACAATATGTTCTTCGCATCGGTAGAAAATATCCGGTTCGAACTATGGTAAAAACCATCAAGAAAACTTTCAAATCTACTCACACATATCCAAGTTATCAAAATGCAATTCCTCTAGCTTGACAGTCCATGTAGGTTACCAACCCAAGAATATTGCCTGTAATCATTGCACATTCTCATTGTGCCATCCTTTTTCTTCACAAATAAGACTGGTGCACCCCAAGGTGACACACCAGGCCGAATGAACCCCTTTTCTAGGATCTCCTGAAGCTGCTCTTTAAATTCCTTCAGCTCCGCTGGTGCCATACGGTATAGTGGAATAGAAATGAGCTAAGTGCCCGTCAGGTCTGCAGGAAATACATCGGGAAAAATCCCTCACAACTGTGACAGAATCAATACTAGGAGTTTCAGATCCAACATCTCGCATAAAAGCTAGATATGACAGACAACCTTTCCCAACCATACGCTGGGCTTTCAAGAAAGAAATTACTCTGCTAGGAACATAATCAGTCACACCACGCCACTCAATCTGCGGTACACCCGGCATAGCCAAAGTAACTGTCTTAGCATGACAATCTAGAATAGCATGACACAGAGATAACCAATCCATGCCCAACATAACATCAAAGTCCACCATGCTCAATAGCAATAGATCAACTCGGGTCTCCACATCCTCAATAATCACAACACATGACCAGTACACACGGTCCACAATAATAGTATCGCCTATCGGGGTAGATACATGAACAGGTAAAGAAAGACACTCTCGGGTGTACCCAAATAATGAGCAAAATATGAGGACATATAAGAAGAGGTGGAACCGGGATAGAATAATACAGAGGCATCTCTGTGGCCGACTGGAACAATACCTGTAATGATAGCATCTGAAGTAATAGCATCTGTCCTGCCTGGAATAGCATAAAAATGAGCCTGGCCATCGTCTGGTCGACCTTAATCTCCGTAAGCCATAACTGACTCACCAACACGCCTCAAACCGGAACCAATATAGCACCTAACCATGCAATCAACTTAATTAATAGCAAACTCTCCAACTTGGCTCAAAGTCATAGATCAAAATGCACTCAATAAATCATAACGCATATACTCTATTGTTGCCGTAATACAATAGTGAGATTGAACTCGTTCCTTCATAAGCTCGTGAAAACACAAATCATCTAGAATTTTAACTCTTCTGCAATTCTTGCATTCACTCACACACAGTTAAGCCCACTCTCTAGGCGGCCCAATTTAGATTTCAATGCATATTCTTCACTTGTAAATGAGATCTTCTAATAAACAACATAAGTATCACTCAACTTTAGAACCCTCCGCAGGAGATAACCCACATACTTTGCCTCCAATTAACATTTTGTATACCTTCCACTATCATACACATTACACAGTCACTTAATCTTCCTAAGTCTAAACTTATAACAATTAGGAGACATGAGAAGATTCTTCACGCGCCTATAACTCAGAGCTACACATCCATCACAATGAAAATCAAACACTTATTTGTTCATCTATCATCCTGCAACCCTTCTTTGTCACTTCCAAGTCATATAGATACATCTCGCAGTACTAACATACTCATCACGTAGCTATCCAGTCATCATTCCCACTAATAGGGACAATACCGAACATATAAGTTCAAAATACTTACTCACACAATCAGCACCTCGGTGCTCAAGCCATAGGTAAAGATCCGGCCTCAAGTCCTCCAAACTAGCCTAACATCAACTCACAGAGATAACATCTCACCTCTCTATTAGGGAATCACAAGCCATCAAGGCACATCTGATACTAAGCGCTCGTTTGCACATACAAATACATGGAAGGACTTTAAAGAGTTATATTCCAAGCTGAATCAAGGATGCACGATAAGAATTTCAAGAATGTGAAGTTTTTCCTAAAGGTTCTGCAGCCTCTCGAGGATAAATACAGACGTCTCCGTACTGATCCGCGATACTCTACTAAACCTGCTCATGACTCGCGATACCTAGTAACCTAGGCTCTAATACCAACTTGTCACGACCCAAATCCCGAGCCTGGTCGTGATGGCGCCTCTCATGAAGACAAGGCCAGCCAGTTAACTCGATTCATCCTTTTAAAATAATTATTTTACCACAATTATAGTACAATATGCTTTAATAAGACCAAATAGCGGAAGTATAGATAAAAATGAGGAAATCCAACCTAACACAGCCCTAACCGGGGTGTCACAAGTCACGAGCATCTATAAGGATGAAATTTACATTTACAAGTCTAGAAGTACACTGAACATGAATAATGAATGTCACAGAAAGAAAATGGTGCTGCAAACGCTGGCAGTCACCTCGCTAAGCTCTTACAACTCTGCCTCCAAATAGCCTATACCCGCTGTCGAGTGAATAAATACCTGCAACTGCACACGAGGTTCATGGAGTAAAGTGAGTACTCCAACTCAGTGAGTAATAAGGGTAAATAACAACTGAGCAGTAAGAAATCACGTAAATCAAGCCATCATGCTATATAGGAGCAGTGTAAACCCTTTGAGAAAAATAGTGAAACTGTGAAATCTTTAGAAATATCGTAGCTCAGCTTACAACCTCTTTTGAAAATGTCTTTTTCCAACAGTTAAGCAAATGAATGCAAAACAAGTAGTGCAAACAAGCACAGAAGTCAGCCCCTCGGGCACAACACTCCGTTAACAGATAATGCCAGGATATCAGGTAATCATTGCAAGAAGTAGCATAAAAGCCAATGAAATAAGAGTGCAAAAATATTATGACTGATAATACAAATAAGAACAAATGCATGAGTGGAATGCAATTCATATGACGGTACACTCTGGTACCCACTGTGGCGTGCAGCCCGAGCAATCTATTTATTTATCGCCGTCGACGCTCACTGGGGATGTGTACAGACTCCGGAGGGGCTCGTACAGCCCAAGCGCAATATCAAGCCATCTTTCGGCATCAACCAAGCTCTCGGCCTCAATATCAAAATAACAAGTAGAAATCTGCCCCTCGGCCTCAGTATCAGTAACTTAGAACAGTATCAGCCCCTCGGGCTCACTCTCAGAACAATATCATATAGTAACTGCTGTGGCGCACAGTCCGATCCATATATTCTTACAATACTGGCCCTCGGCCTTACTCATTCAACATAATCACATAAGCCACTCGAGCAGCAATAAAACATGATGCTCAGCCCGGAAATATTTTTAGTAATATCATTTCGAGCGTTTAAGGCATAATAACTTGGCTGAGTTTTTAAAACAGTGGAAAATACATGACTGAGTTCAAATATATGATTAAATCAGTGAGGAATTATTGACAACATTCCCCGAAGTGTTCAAATAATTTGCACGAAGCCCAAATATGGCAATCAGTCCAAATTATGATGATAATAAGTAGTTTTAGTCAAATACGTAGTAATTTCATCAATCGGGACGGACCAATTCACAATCCCCAATGGTTCTCTACCCCACGCTCGCTATCCGCACGTGCAAGTCACCTCAATACAACACTATGGTGTGCAAATCCGGGATTTCAAACCCTCAGGATGTCATTTACAAGCATTACTCACCTCGAACCGGCTATTTCTTTAACTCGCGACGCCTTTGCCTCTCGAATTGGCCTCCAAATGCCTCGAATCTAGCCATAACGATTCGATTCAGTTAATAAAAATTATAGAAATTTATTCCATATGAAATTTTGCATTTTCCATAAAAAATATGAAATTACACCCAAAATTCGCCCGTGGGGCCCACATCTCGGAACCTGGCAAAAGTTACAAAATATGAAACCTCATCCAACCATGAGTCTAACCATACAAATTTTACCAAAATCCGGCAACAATTCGGCCTCAAAATCTAGAATTTTCGTTTTTGAAAGGTTTAAAATTTTCTCCAATTTCTTCCATTTCATTCACTAATTCATGATGACATGGAATCATTAAATATAATCACTTTTGGATATAGAATACTTATCCCAATCCTTATGGTGAAAATCGCTTCAATACGAGCTCCATAGCTTCAAAAAAGAGAAAACTCTCGGATTGCCCGATTTATACACTGTCCAGGAATTTTCGCATCTGTGGTACTGTTCAGTGCAGGTGCAATTTTTACTGTTCATCATAGATGCAGTACTATTCACTGTAGATGCGGGGTTACTGTTCATTGCAGAAGCAGTACTGTTCACCGCATTTGCGAAAATACCAGCTTTTTTGCCCAGAAAATTGCAGCAGCTTTTTAGTTCACTAAAAATGCTCTAACTCCATCATACGAACTTGGAATTCGACGATTCTTATTCCTATGAGTCACAAATAATAATTCAAACCTATTCCTTCAATCGAAACACAATTTGGAGTTCATTTGCTCATTGCAATATCCTTTTCGCTCGTTAAACAATTAATTCATGTTTTGCGTCAAAAACCCAATCGCGGCTTGATGAAATTAGACCAAACTTTCCAGATCACTCCTATAATTCATTATTAAAATTTTGGAAGTCTCAAAATCGAATTTCGATCTCTAGAACTAAAAATGGACCTTTGGATCATCACATGCTTATGCTCAAAACGGCAAAAATCTTCCAAAAACTCTTCCAAAGCTTATCCTAGCCTCATGGGACCCCGACCAAACATGCCAACATAATTCATACCATCATTCAAACCTGTTCCAATCATCAAAATACCTCAAACAACATCAAATTACCCAAAACTCATCGAATTAAGCCTAAGTTTTCAAAAACTTCCGAAATACACTTTCAATCAAAAACACGACTAAACGATGTCCGAATGACCTGAAATTTTGCGCACACATCATGAAACAATGAAGCTACAACAACTCTCGAAATTTCATTCTGACACCCGGATCAAAATCACACATATCAACCAGAATTTGCCAAAATACTAACTTCGCCAATTCAAGCCTAATTCTACACCGGACCTCCAAAATTACTTCCGGTCACGCTCCTAAGTTAAAAATCACCTCCCGGAACTAACTGAACCATCAGAATTCACATCCAAACCCTCTAACTCATAAGTCAAAGTTCGGTTGACTTTTCCAACTTAAGTCTTCTTAAAAGAGACTAAGTGTTTCATTTCTTATCAAAACCACTCCAGACCAACTCGATCACATAAGATACGGATAATGAAGCATAAAGAAGTTAAAAATGGGAAAAACGGAGTGGTAACTTACGAGACGACAGGTCGGGTCATCACAAGCTTCTTTCAAAAGGGCTTCTGCTTCCTCGGTAAATGTCTTGGTAGAAGATATGCTTTCTTAGAACTGAGGTTTATTAGTTTTTAATTAAGTACGTAGCTCAACAAGAAATTTTCTTACCTATCCAACTTCTAATGAATCAAGATAGCCGTTTGTTCTGGTATGAATAATCATTATCTGCTCTTCTACTATGAGAGGAGCTGATTGGGATTGTTTAAGCAATTCACATAATCATTAACCTCTTGCCAATTGATTTTGAGTAGCTTTATCGAGATCAGAAGCAAATTGTGCAAATGCTTCTAATTCTGCGAATTGTGCTAGTTCTAATTTTAATTTGCCAGCTACTTGTTTCATGGATTTTATTTGAGTTGCGGACCCCACTCTGGAAATGGAGATACCCACATTAATAGTAGGTTTGATTTTAGAATTGAATAGGTCGGCGGATAAGAAGATTTTTCCATCAGTAATGGAAATTACATTAGTAGGAATATAAGCCGAAACATCTTCCGATTGGGTTTCAATTATTGGTAAGGCGGTCATACTTGCTTCACCTAAACTAGAACTTAATTTAGTGGCTCTTTCCAAAAGGCATGAATGCAAATAAAAAACATCTCCTGGATAAGCTTCACGACCGGGCGGTCTTCGTAATAGAAGAGACATTTGGCGATAAGCTTACGCTTGTTTGGAGGGATCATCATAAATGATTAAAGTGTGTCGTTCACGATACATAAAATATTCAACCAGAGCTGCTCCTGTATAAGGAGCAAGATATTGTAATGTAGCAGGGGAATCTGCCGTTTCGGCTACCAATATAGTGTATTTCATCGCTCCCCTTTCCTGTAAAGTAGTTACGACCTGGGCCACAGAAGATGCTTTTTGCCCAATAGCTACATAAACACATATTACATTTTGACCTTGTTGATTGAGGATCGTATTTGTGGGTACTGCTATTTTACCAATCTATTTGTCCCCAATAATTAATTCTCGCTGACCACGTCCTATAGGGATCATCGAATCAATAGCAATAAGCCAGGTTTGAAGAGGCTCATATACGAAATGACGCGAAATAATACCTGGGGCGGCAGATTCGATTAATCAAAATTCAGAAGCTAAAATTTCACCTCTACCATCAATAGGTTTAGCCAGGGCATTTATAACACGACCCAAATAAGCCTCACTCACGGGTATTTGAGCAACTCTTCTCGTTGGTTTTACAGAACTTCCTTCTTGTATTAATGAACCATCGCCCATTAATACAAAAACAACATTATTTGATTCCAAGTTCATAGCAATGCCTATTGTACCCTCTTCAAATTCGACTAATTCAACCGCCATTACTTCATCAAGACCATGAATAGGAGCAATGCCTTCACCTACTTGAAGTACGATATCGGTATTTACAATCTTTACTTCTCTATTATATTTTTCAATACGTTCACGGATAATATTACTAATTTCGTCAGCTCGAACAGTTACCATGATTCTTTCTTTATAATTTTTTGAAGGAAAAAAATAATACCTACAGTAGAAATACTAATAAGTTATTTCTTTCATTGTTTCCAACATGCCAATATTGGCACTAATAGTACGTAAATGTAACTTGTTGTTCCAGCAACTATTCAGAGTTCATAGATCTCCTCGTAAGGCTTGTTGGAAAACCCGTTGTCGGACATGATTAATCGCACTTTGCTGTTCAAACTGAATCATTTCATTTTTTTTTAATTTTCTAATTGTTCCAAAGTCTTATAAGTTGAATTAATCAAATTCAATTTTTCTCATTCTATCTCAGAATATCCATTCATTCGAAACTGCTCGACTTCGCTTTCTACTTTCCGTAAGCGAGAACTAGCTTTTTTGAGTTGTTCAATAGCCCCTCCAGTCGAAGTAATTAAGAACTTTGGATTGAAGTAATAATATTATTGAATCATCAAAACCACTTACTGATTTTATGTGCATTTTTCTCATTGCTACTTAGTACCTTTTTTTTTCTCATAGGCTGATATTGACCTCCACATATAAATAACAAAAGCACGCAATTGATTTAGCAAACCTTATTAACCTTAAGATCCTATAGAGTGGATGCCTATACGAAAAAATAAAGCACAGAGGTAGTTTATTAAGGAAAGTGTTAAAACCTGTTGTTTGCCTACTGATTTTATTCAGCATGGTCTAGGCAGTTCAGACAGTAATACATCAAAAAAATTCATAATTATTAAGTCCTACAGGTATATTGCATAAGTGATTGCCGATGGCGATTGTATTAGAATCAATTGATAGAATCCTATAGGCATGATTTCATCGAGTTTGATGATGACATACCTATAGAAATGATTTTTAGGTGTAGCACTGACTTTAACTTACAGAGATTGGTTATATTCCCTTTTAATCCTATAGGCATGATCTCTAACTGATGTACTTACTTAAGTCCTATAGGCATGATATCTACTACTGAATTGATTTAAATCCTATAAGCATGATTTCTAGATTGATTTTTTATCCTATAGGCATGATTTCTATGAGTTGTGTATGGGCAGAAATTATGCAGATTGCCAGAAAATCGATCAAATCAAACATTAAGGTCCTATGGGCATGATTGCTAATGCACATTTGTTGGATTGATAGATCCTATGAGCGTAATTTCTAATATGCATTTTAATGTCAACCCTATAGGCAAGACTTCTAATATGCAAATACATAATTAACACCATCAATGAAAATCCTATAGGCAGGATTTCTAAGCACAGTATGGAACCCATACATTTTTTATCAAATGAACAGAATTGATAGCATAACTAACTCCTATAGTCAGGATTTCTACCCAGTTTAGCAAAAGAAAATAAGAAAACCCCCCAGCTTTACTAAATATCCACAAATCTGTTATTATGTGACGACCCAAAGGGTGATCACTGAATTTTTCTCTTTTTCCATGCTCCCGAGGCCATAAAAACCTCACTTTTAGTTGCCTCGATTTACGTGCATATTCCTGACGCGTAGCTAGAAAGATTATATGTTAAATTCTGTGAAATTTTTTGAAATGTGGCTTTAAAATGATTAAAGTTGACTTTGGTCAATATTTTTGGTAAACGGACCTGGACCCATGATTTGACGATCCCAGAGGGTCCGTAGAAAAATATGGGACTCGGGCACATGCCCGAAGTCGAAATCCGAGGTCTAGAACCCGAGAAATTTTTTTTTCTGTGAAGTTGTTTTTCTGAAATTTTTAAGAAAAATGGAAATGAAAATTGATTAAAAGACTGTGGTATCGGGCTCGTATTTTGGTTCCGACGCTTGGTACAAGTCTTATATATGGTTTAAGCACTATCTGTAAAGTTTGGTTGAAAACGGACGTCATTTGAAGTATTTCGGGTTGACTTGCATGCCGCAACAATCTGGTGTTCTTCAGTTCTGCAGGCTTCGCAATTGCGAAGCTAGCAGTCGCAAACGCGAGCTCGCAATTGCGAGCATTTTCATCGCAAATGCGAGATATTCCCTGGGTAGCTTCCTTCGCAAATGCAAAGAAATCCATCGCAAATGCGATGCCCGCCTTTAGCCTCAACCTTCGCAAATGCAAACATTTGTCCGCAAATGCGATAGTGAGCTGTCGCAAATGCGACATAATCCCTCACAAATGCGAACATCACAATATCCATCAGAGTTCGCAAATGCAAACTCGACTTCGCATTTCCCAGACCTGCAAATTCACAATTCCCACATCTGAGGCCTGTATTTTTCATACTTAGACGAATTTTCACCTCATTTCTTCATTCTTTCAACTCAAACACTCCATAGGCGATTTTCCAAGAGAACTTTCTTCCCCAAATCATTTGTAAGTCAATTTTTACTCAATTCCTTCAATGTTTAACATCATCTATCATGTTTTCATCTTAAAATCAAGGTTTTTCATGGGTGAAAATGGGGATTCTGGGGAGAACCTAGGTTTTCTTAAATTTGGGGATTTGGACCTCAATTTGAGGTCCGATTTCAAAACAAATCATAGATATGAACTCGTGGGGGAATGGGTAATCGGGTTTTGGTTTGAACCTCGGGTTTTGACCATGTGGGCCGGGGGTGTTTTGGGAATTTTTGAGTAAACCTTTGGGAAATTCATTTTTGTGCATTCAAATTGATTTAATTAGTATTTGTTGATTCATTCAAGTAATTTGTGACTTGATTCGAGCGGTTTTGTGGTGAATTCGAAGGGTAAAACTATACTAGAGGCTTAAGTTGAGTTTGGAACATTTGAGGTAAGTGTTTCATCTAACTTTGGCTTGAGGGAATAAGAGTAGAGTCTTATTTGATAATTGCTATTTGTGGAGTACGGTGTATAGGCATGGTGACGATTATCTATACACTGATGTCTAGCATGACCGCGTGTCCTTATGTTGAGATTATCCTGAATTGTTGCGATTCTTCCATGCTTATTTGATGATTTCTATATATTGTAAAGCGCATGAGACAGGGGTTATGATTACTAAACTCCATGGAGAAATGACTCGTGTTGTATTACGGATTGAGAAGGTATATAATATGAAATGACTCTTTGGAGCGATGGCTCAGATGTTAAAGTGAATTATAAGTGAGAAGTGTAAGAAAGAGAAAGAGTTGATGATTACTCCTTTGTCGGGACGTGTTATTGTTTTTGTTGATTTACCTCCCTTGCCGGGAATTAAGTTATGTTGTTATTTTCCCTTACCGGGACATTGAGTTTATTGATATTGTACCCTTGCCAGAATTTAATTGCTTTATTGTATTTCCCTTGCCGGGATATTCTTTCCTTGTTTGTTTACTTCTTGCCTCGTATTTGTGACTGTTGTTTGGATAAGAAAGTGTGATAGTGTTGGAGCGGGTTGCATGCCGCAACAATAATATTTGAGGATCGGGTTGCACGCCGCAATAATGATATTTGAGGATCGGGTTGCACGCCGCAACAATGATATTTGAGGATCGGGTTGCATGCCACAACAATGATATTTGAGGATCGGGTTGTACACCGCAATAATGATATTTGAGGATCGGGTTGCATGCCGCAACAATGATATTTGAGGACCGGGTAACACGCTGCAATAATGATATTTGAGGACCGGGTTGCATGATGCAACGTTGGTTGACGCCAGTGTGTTTTATTTGAAATATTCGTGTTCTTGAATCGCTATAAATTCTTTGGTTGTTTCTATCTTATATTGTAATTTCCTAATTATAATTGTTGTCTCCCCACTACATGATCCCCCTTCTGTTTGTTGACTGTTTACTTCCTGTTTTTCTTTTCGTTGTATGTATATAATTGAACTGTACAGGTTTATCTGGTGGTCTGGTCCTAGCCTTGTCGCTACTTTGCCGGGGTTAGGCCCGACACTTACCAGCACATGGGGTCGGTTATGTTGATGCTACACTCTGTGCATCTTTTTGCACAGATGGAGTAGCATTTGAGTAACATTAGCATTTTGGTAGCGAGCTTCCAATCCAGGGACATTCGAGGTAGCCTTGCTGATGTCCGCAGGCCCGGAGTCCTTTCTATTTCATCCGCTTTGTTATCATTGTACTGTAGCAGACAGTTCTATGCTTCATTCAAACCTTGTATTTAGTATTCTCTTGACGTCCGTGAGTATTGTGACACCAGTCTTGGGTAGAGGATTTGCTTTCGTATCTCTTTCAGTAAATTATATTTGAGACTTCCGCTTTATTGTTAAATGCTTTATTGTGATTAATATTGTCAATGTTCGCTAAAGAGGTATTTGATAATTGGCTTGCCTAGCTCCTATTAGTAGGCGCCATCACGACTCCCGAGGGTGGGAAATCCGGGTTGTGACAAGTTGATATCAGAGCGCTGGGTTACATAGGTCTCGCAATTCACGGACAAACTCGGTAGAGTTAGATGGATCGATACGGAGACGTCTGTTTTTATCCCCCAGAGGCTATAGAGTTAGGAAAATTTCACTCTTGTTCTTTCTTGTCGTGCGATTCTGTTTCTCAAATACTGCCTGTCTTTCTACTCTGTTCTTTCGCAGATGGCGAGAACACGTGCTTCCTCTTCTATCGCGCAGCAGCCTGAGCCTCCAGCAGTAGTTCCTACGAGGGGCAGAGGGCGAGGCCGAGGCCGTTCCAGAGGCCGAGATACTAGTAGAGATCAGCCTCGAGCAGCAGCCCCAGAGGTGGAGCCTCAGATTGATTATGGCGAGGAGTTTCCAGCCCTAGCATCTCCGGTGGGCCCAGCTCAGGTCCTAGAGGGGTTCATTGCCACCCCAGTTCTTCAGGACGCTCTAGTTCGATTGGTAGGCTTCGTGGAGAGTGTCATCCGAGCGGGTTTGCTTCCAGGAGTTCAGCTAGCGGTGGCAGATCAGCCGGGTACAGTGGCTCAGGCCGAGAGTGAGATCACTTTTCAGGAGGCAGCCAATGTGGGCCGTAGAGTTGAGGTGGTCCTGCCACAGGGAGGCGGCCATAGGTCGGATAAGAGGCCCCGTCATGCAGGCAGATTTAGTGGTACCTCGTCTGGAGGTAGAGGTACTTATGGTAGAGGGCATCCTCCCAGGCCTTTTTAGTCAGCTCTCCATGTCACTCAAGGTACTTCAGGTGGTCATTCAGGTCAATAGGGTCAGCCTCAATTTCCTCAGATGTAGCGTTCGTGCAAATGTTTTTAGTGTGGTGAGTATGGTCACAACATGTGGGTTTGCCCGAGGTTGAGGGGTGATCATTGTGAGCACGTGATTTTTGCCCTACGAGAAACAAAAATTCAAAATAAAAACAGTTTTGTGTTTGTTTGCAATTTCTGTGGATTTCGTGTTATTTTTCTCTTATTTGTTTATATCTGTGTGTGCATTTTACTTGTTGCATTTAGGACCCAATTTTACAATTAGGAATTAATTGGTATTGTGTTGATTTAAGATTTTTGTTTTATTTAATTAAGAGATGAAAAAAGAAGAGAAATGGGAACCCAAAATCGGACCAGCCCACCCCAATCCAGGCCCAAATCGCCCAAAGGCCCAATTGCCCGGTCCAAAGACCTTCCATCCAGCTCAATTGAAACGACGTAGTATAGCGGTGAAACTACGTCGTTTCGAGGACAATCCATCTCAGCCGTTCGATCCACGTACATCCAATGGCCCTCGTCTCATCTCCCCAACCTGTCTCACCCGACCCGTGCCCATTTGAGACCGACCTAATCTCCACTTAACCAAACGACACCGTTTCCCCTTGATGAAAAGATCCTGGCCATCGATCTCACTTCATCCAACGGCCAGGATCGAATCCCCAACCCCGTATATAAGTAGCCAAATGCACCCGACACCCCCCAAGCCAAACCCCCTTCGTCTCTCAAACCTCGTCTCTGAAGAGACGAAGAACCCTAGCGCCGCCCTCCTTCCCCTTCACCGTAGATCCGGCGGCAACGATGCCGGTGACCACCATCTTAACACCCTAGGACCACTCAACCATCCTGAATCCAAATCCACAAACCATTAACCTCGAATCTTCCCCAAACATCTCGAATCTTCATTTGAAGATTCGAGCAGAAACTCAACCTACCCCAAACCACCCCAAATCGATACCTAACACTCCTCTGACCTCCCTCGTAACCAAACCAAGCCTGGTTTGGTTCGAATCTAACCAAAAGACTTCGAGCCCTAAAAATGCCGTATGAACCCTAGAAATAAAAAAATGGGGTCTCCGGTTAAAGTCGATAAGAGATTGAGGTCTAATGAACCTTAATCCAGGTGTTCTCGACTGAGAACACCCCGATTAAGGTCCGTTTGGCCTAAAAAATCTTCAAGTACGAGTTGGTCCAGGGTCTTTTCGTATTTCTGAGCTCTCTCAAGGTATTTTCCTTTTCTTTCTTCTATCTTCATCTAGTTTTATATTTGTTTGTTTGGTTTAGTCGTGTTATCATTTATATCTTTTCGATTTTTTTGTTAATTTTTCTGTCCGTCTTCAGTAGACCCTTTATTTTGTCGATTTCTTCTGGGTGTGTTCGTTAATGATATTTACTGTGATTGCACTATGTGTTTAATTTGTTTGAGGTCGTCAAGTAATTAACTCATGTTTGATTCCCTGTTCTACCCAAGAATTGTGAATCACTGATTTGTTGTCGATTATTTGTTATCGATTACATGTAATTGATTCAAATAAATATCGTCGATTAGTTGTATGGGTCTGTTGTTTAGAACAATGTGGCATTATTGTTTAAAACTGATCAATTTCCATCCGGACCACTGTTGAATTGAAGCCTGAACTGTTTGTGTTCTTTGAATTAGAGGTTGAATTGGTTATGGCTATTTAATTGTGATAAACGCAGAGCTTAGTTGGCCTGCTAAATGGTACTCAATGCACCCTTAAAACTAATGAATAAACTAATTAAAAGGG